>CM075000.1:16239429-16260234 GCA_037576825.1 Pangasius krempfi
TTGACCATCGACAGCTCAGAGTGGGAAAACGACAAAGTCATAACATGTGAAGTGTCTGCTGGAGGAAAAGCCGCATCGGTGAAGATTAACAAGTCTGAATGCAGTGAATGAACCTGATTATTGCTTTATATACATGAATTTTTCAGCAATGGCTTATAGATGTTAGAGATGAATCTGTAGAGAGAGATAGAAAGAATATCAAGTCCTGCATGTAATCAAAATAGAATTTTAATAAAACTGCAATTCTGAAAAAAGAGAACTGTTTCTCTGAGTCCTTTATCGTCCTTTAGAAACATTTAGAAAGTGTGTCAGCACAAAACCTTTGGAGTGGTAACAGTAACATGATGGTGGAAAACTTTAAGTTTTATCTCTGACTGTTAGAAAGCACTGACACTGGAGACTCCTTCCATAAACGTTGAAAAAAAATCTGATCATCATAAAAAATCATCATATCAACAATTATACATTTTTATATAGAAAAATTATTATTTTTCTACAAGTTGTTTTCTATCAAAGAATGTTTTTTGTTTGTTTTGTTTTCCCCACATAAATCTCTTATCCATATCTAGTGGTACATTCTGTAACAAATGCAGCGCATAGGAAAGTGTGTTACAGTCTGATTGTCAGAACTCACACACACACACACACACACACACATCATGGATGGAAGAACACTCAGGAAACACCTGCTGACCTGCAGTGTGTAATTTTAGCTCTATGTAAATGAGGAGCTTCTTCCTGGAAATGGAAATGTGTTCAATCAAACGAGGTAAATAACTAAAACAAATCTGAAATAAGTGCATTCAAAGACTATTAATCATATAATTATATACACATTTGAAAAGGTAATTCATTACTTTGTGATGATAGATAGATAGATCAATAGATAGATCGATAGATAGATAGATTAGTGATTCTAAACTTTAAAAGTGTAGACTCCTAAATCTAAAAGAAAAAAACTAGTTAGGTTATTGGTAGCATGTGACTAGCTAGTAAAGTTAAATAGCTAGCTAGCTTTGTTTGCTACCTTCTAACTTATTCGTGTCCAAACAGTATGGCGGATTTCCTTCTAGTTACTGAAACATGAAATCCTATTTACAGTTACTTCAACCCTGCTGAAAAAACAATAGAAACCATCACAGAAATTGTAACAGCCTCCATGACAAATACCATTATAAACCATCAGCTAACCATTAAAACCAATACCATTGGTCCTTAATGGTATCAAGTAGACATAACATGCCACCAATAGAAGGCAACAAATTACCAGTAGAAACCCACAGGGACCATTACAGTTTCCATTAAAACCAGTACAATTCCCATTATAACCATTAAAACCATTACAAATTCTATGAGAGTTTTGTTTGTTTACAGCAGGGACATAAAATGGCCGACAGATTTGCAGAGATGTATTAACTTTCAAACAAAATTAGGCAAATGAAATAGTTTGGTTTATCATACATTTTTAAATATTCACTGTTAAATATCAAATAAACAAATGTTAATATACTACAAGAATAAAATTACGGTGTGTTATGTATGTATTTCTCTTTATTGATATCTTATTTATGGTCTGGATGTTTAATAATATATATGAAGTAGTTAATGCGTTTTAAAATGCTTTTATAACATGGACGGGCCAAAACCGGTAATTTTCACAACAACAAAAAATTATTCAAACGCAAATATTTCAAACTCGCGCCATTTTGAACACAAGATGGCGCCGTTGCCTTCGTCTTCCCTTTCCGCATGACCCCTGACCCGGTACTAAAACCGCGCGAGGCGAATCTACTTCCTCTTTGCTCCTGCGCTACGAGGGCAGCCATGGTATGTAAACTGTTGTGAACAATTTCATCCAGAATCCGATTTAATCTCGTTGATATGATGAGTTTACAATTCATCAATCACCAGTGTATGAATTTATATCAGCTCAGGGCCATGTTTTGTGATGTATTTGTTAGGAGATTTGTTTAATTTAAACATTAAACTCGTATATACCGGTGGATTGATGAAGTCAAGATGGCTGACTTCAGAGAGAGGCGGCTAGTGGGGTGAAATTTAAATTTAGTTTATAAAACTAACAGTGCTTGTTTTAAAAGGGATATATTTGCAGTCTGTGGTTTGCTATAGCTATTATATTGCTGTAAAATCTGCACTTTGGGTTTTGGTGTGAGAAATATTAGCATGTCAGCTAAGTGTGTTGAATATCACAGCAGAATTATTGAGGCATGTAATTTCCTGTTGTCACGTGCATCTCTTTTCTATAACATCAGGCTTTAATGAAGATTTCTTAACAGTTTAGTTCCTTAGCTGAGGTTCTAGCTTGTCTGTTTTAGCCACGGAGCTCAGTTTGGGGTTTATTTTACAGGTGAACGTGCCGAAAACCCGCAGGACTTACTGCAAGAAATGCAAGAAGCACCAGCCTCACAAAGTCACCCAGTATAAGAAGGGCAAGGACTCGCTCTATGCCCAGGGTAAACACCTCTCTCTCTCTCTCTCTCTCTCTCTCTCTCTCTAACACATGGCTGAATCCCAAACGCCTACACAACGTGCCCTACATAGGAGGTAAAAAGTGGTCAGAAAGCGTTGCTTAAACACTAACACTTGTTTAACTTCTCGTTCTGGTACGTTATCGTTTCTATAGTCACAGCTCGTTCACCTGACGTCGTACGCCAGACGCTCTGTCTTTTAAAAATCCATTAATGGACAGACTCTCCAGTTTTCAGTGCCCCCCCCCTTTTATAAATGCTTTCTCCTTTTAATCTCTGATATAATTTGTTCTTTCTAAACGAGCCGTGTCGACTTGTCACACTCGTTTTTCTTTTCTCCTTATCACTGCTACTATGGCAGGTCATAATTCGATTAAATACTGAGCATGCACCTGATTTATCAGCTGCATGCCCACTCTCCAGTCACGCCTACAGCCTTCATACGTCTCCTGCCCAGTGTAGTGCACTTAGGAGAAGCTCAGCGCTGTTTGGGATTCAGAGGAAATGTTTTAACCTCCTTGTACATGATGATGACGATCGGTTGTTTCAGTGAATATCGTGTGCGTTTCAGGTAAGAGGCGCTACGACAGAAAGCAGAGCGGCTACGGAGGCCAGACGAAGCCTATATTCAGGAAAAAGGTACGAGTGAAAAGAGGTTTGGGAAATATGGTGGATTCAGGTTGCTTATGAAGATGATGTTCGGGGTTAAAGTAGCGTGGAAGAGGCAGATTATTTATTTATTTAGTTAGTTATTTTTGCGGCACACTGTTAACCTCGAAACGGCGAGTTTGCTTGCATGCTAATTTAAAAGATCATCAAGAGCATACTCTGTGATTTAAGTCGAGATTTTAACGGATCACATTATGTGCAATTTGCAAAGTGTTTAACAGAGAAATCTAATTATTACGAGTTGTGTAGCTCTACAGATCTCATCGTGTTACTGTGTCCTAATGACCAGTGATCCAGTCTCACTCGGGGGTTAGTTTTGTAGACATCCTGGTCTTTATTCTGTATCTGGAGCGATTTAATCCTATTTCTCTTACTTGGTATAATATAAATAAATAAACTGGTAAATTAATTTCCATCTTGGTGTCCCTGTAACCAGCGTAACTTGCAGGTTAGGAAATGTTTTCAGATTTTTCTATGTAGAATTATAACTTGATAAACAGTTGTGCTGTTGTTATTAAGTGTGTTAATCAGAGACGGATGAATCTAATAGGTTTATCAGCGCGAGGTCTACTCGGCATAAGTGACCAAAGTGCTGCCAGTTCTGCTACAGCTGTGCTGATTTCTTCTTTATCGATGTCGTTTATGTGGATAAATCCGAGCACACTGTGTTTATTGTGGTGTCTTTGTACAAGCCATGATTAATTAAAAACCTCAATGGCTGAATTAAAACGTTAATATTCAAAGTTCATTCTCTTCACGTAGGTTTTTTTTTTTTTTTTTTTTTTTTTTACTCTTTTGCAAGCTTTCTGATCGTGAATGCGAGTGTGAAAAGTGTCTCGTCCCTCTTCTCTTGCCGTAGGCTAAAACCACAAAGAAGATCGTGCTGAGGCTGGAGTGCGTGGAGCCCAACTGCCGCTCCAAGAGGATGCTGGCCATTAAGAGGTGCAAACACTTTGAGCTGGGAGGAGACAAGAAGAGAAAGGTGAGGTTTACATCTCTCTCTCACACACACACACAGAGAGAGAGAGACAGGGATTCTAGGAAAGCACTCCATATAATCACCAGGTTCACTACAGCGTGTGTGTCTGTGTGTGAAGTCAGTGTTAGAACTGACAGCTGACACAACAGATAAAGCAGGTTTTGCACATGACACTATATCACAGGGAGGGTCCTGATTAATTACAGATCTGGCAACCTTCACATGTTTTACACTGCTATGAGTTAACACTCAAAAATACGCCCAGAGTCGTCTTTCTTCCCCCCCAGTAAAAAAAATCTCACATGATATTGACAATCAGCATATGAATGTAGGATGATTGACGGTTTCGTAGGAGCTTTGTGTTTGAGCTCCGATATGAACAGGCCCCCTTGAAGCCCCGCCCCTTAACACGCAGTCTCACATGAGTAACCTTTTGGTTCTCGATTTTCCTGCTTGAAAGACGTGACCTCAATTCTTTTAATGTGAAATAAAATCTACCAGCGTATGTTCAACCGTAGTAGTCGACTGTATGTTTAAAGAAAAATGTAAAAAAAAAAAAATGTCCACCCTGTTGGAGCATTTTATGGTTTCTATGAAGGACACAAAAAACCACTCTTGTGAAAGCAGTCTAAGAATCTTAAGAATATTCTGGGGAAAAACCGTAAACCGTCCCCCGTACTAATCCTCCGCTGAAGACGCGTCTTTCGGAGCTGCGCTATTTACAGTTTGATTTTCTAGCTTACGGTTTTCAGAAATCATAAACCACGTGTCCTAATGAGGTTTCGCTTTTCTCGGCGGTTGAGGAAGACTGGCTCCGTGTGTCAGTGTCTCCATCAGACAGATGTAGGTCATGATATCCTTTCGGCTAATTGCTCGCAGAATTCCCTCAGCCGTGAGGAATTCTGGGTAAATGCCGTTCTGAAGAGACCGTGTGCGTGTTGTGTTGGATCGTGTCCTGCGATAGCGTCCTGCAGTTTTCTCTTTCCGGTCATCTGTGAGCGTTTCTCCAGCCAGTCCTCTGGGACGCCTCTCGGCTCAAACCCCGCACTCGGGTCACCGGCCACAGGTGTTCAGTGCTTCTGAGAGCTGCGACTGAGTAAAGCTGAACAGTCCGAGGTCTCGGAGGAACCGTCTGAGAAACGCTGCGGTTAGGTTTTGTGCTCCATAAGGCATTTCACTCGTATTGAGCTTAGCTGATGGGTTTGTGTTTTAGTCCAGTACTCTAGAGTTGTATGAGGCTGTTCGTTTCATCTTTTTTGATGCTTGTAGCACTGGAGTGTTACATCAGTTGGACTTAAAATCAGCTTGTCTGACTTAACCACTGTTTACTTTATTGTGATCGTGAAACAAAAACGTGAATATTTTAGGTCACCGATGTCTTAAGGGACAAAATAAAATCAAATATTAGCCTTCTTCCTTATTTCTCTGATTTTTACTATACAAATGTTGTTTAGATTCCAGTTATGAAATATCACCAAGACCAATTTTAAGAATTTAGCAGCTGATAAATGGGTATATATAAATATAATTAGGCAGATACCAAGAGATTTAGTTAATTCGGGACTTGACGTTTTTCAGTTTTCAAACTCAACATATCCGTAAAGTAAAATGAACACTTTTTATGGAACTTCAACAGTGTAACACCACCTACATTCCTCAAAAGAGTAAAACTGTGTTATACTTGAGATAATGTTCTCTGTGTATGTAGTAATAGTGCATTTATGATGAAACTAATATTTCCTGTGTGTGTGTGTGTGTGTGTGTGTTACAGGGCCAAGTCATCCAGTTCTAAGATGGGCCATGGACTTTCTTTTGTGGTTCATCATCTGTCAATAAAAGTTGTATTAAAAAAAAAATTCCTGCTGCGTTTATTTTACATTTTAATTACAGTTCTTTGAAATGATAAGTTTCACCGTATCAGATTAGTGATAACTCAGGAGAGATGAGATTCTGTGCAACAACTGAAATGTTGAGTTTAAATCCTAGAAAAGCTCCAGAAAGTTCCTACATTATCTCTGCTAGTTTTTATTAAAGAGTCTGGTATGTTGGATAAGACCTGCCTACTTGACTGAAACAGGAAACGGCCAATCAGAAATTGCTTTTTGGAGAATGGCAGAAAATGAGGATCTCCTTTCCCCACTGCACTTTCAAACCAAAAGCGTGCACTTGACGGCCATCTTGGTAACCGTTATTTTCGGTAACACGAGCCCAGGTGTTACTCAGTCTGTAATAATTTCCTTTGTGTTTATTTCCCTGATTTCTATGCTTCTCTAAGCCCTCTCCTTGGCAAATTCCCACCCACCAGCTAGGTCTTCCTTATCATATAGTAGCAACCAATCAGGGAGGGCGAAGGGGATCATGTGCTTCACTACCCGAGTTTCACAAGGTGATTCACGTGAAGCCAGCCAGCTGCATCCTTTCGAATGACTGCACATGCTGCGTCTCTGGGCAGCGTAACGAACTCGGAGGAAAGCGCTATCTACCCTCTTCCACATACATGAGCTCACAGATGCCCAAGGTTGGCTAGTGTTGATGTGATAGAGAGAGAGAGAACAATTTTGCCCTCTTTGACTCCTGGCCACTTGAAGTAAAGTTATAATAATTAACAAAATAGAAAGCATTTACATATGCAAATAATCATGATTCGATGAATATGCATATTGGTCTATGGCATTATCTGGTCAATCAGAATAGCAGTGTTAAAAAAGCATACAGAAACATAACAACCTAGCTAACCTGCTAGCAGAATAAAGTAACAGGTGGGGATTGGCTACATAAAACACAATATGAAACCAGTATTGAATATTTTATTGCTCCTGTTTACATGTATAAAGAGTTTTGACCACTTTGTGTTGCATTGCAATGCCTTCTGGGTAAGTTCTGCTAAGTGTACATGGTTTTGGTGAGAGACTTTTGGATTGATTACTGACCTTTGACCTTTGTTGTGTCTGTCTTTGACACAAAAATGGATGAAAAACTGATAGCTGGCTCCATCTTATGTGGTCATAGACGACATGTCATTGAATGTGTATAGAGGCATTACGAAGAAAAAAAATAAAGCTTGGAAGGAAGTAAAGATCGTTGATGCTTCTGGTGAGTGTACATTTAGCTAGTACAGTTAGCTTGCCTTGCTAATCTGCCAAAGCATGTAAATCAAACAACACATTTTCACACTGAGTGTGTAAATTTATAGGTCTTTAACTAGTTAGCTATATATACTGTAGCTAATTAAATTTCTCAGTTAAAAAAATATTAATAAATGCTGAATAGGCCACACCCACAAGCAACAACAGTAACAGTTGCTACACGTCCACAAGAGATAAAGTACAAGCGACATGAACGACTTGTCACTTGATATTGTAAACGTAAGGTTAGGCATCAGGCAGGAATGTTATGCCGTAAGATAAGCTACAGAAAGCTACGCTGGAACCGAACAAGATGCTCCTGTAAGTCTGTTCCTCGCGTCTTGTTTATTTCCATGAGATCGCCCACACTTTGCTGATTTATTCAGTTCTTTCAGTGCAACCATGACGGTGGTGTGAAAGCGCCGGTGTGGTGTAGTGTCCTTCGGTTCTCTTCACTCACAGGACGGAGTGCAGATCCTCGTTACGCAGAACTTTGTACGTGAGCCAGTACAAGACGTTGAAGATGAGAAAGCTGAGAGGGAAGATGGCGCGCGAGATGGTGTCGATCCGTTTGGCGCGGTCGATAAAGCGGCGGCGGATCTGGAACAGCGAGTGGCCTGGAGGCACAGAGGCGAACATGGCCGCCGCCTCAGAAAGGGGGCCGTCTCCAGGCAGGTGGACGTCCAAACCAAAACTGGACAAGAAGAATTCCTGATTGTGTTGAGATAACTCCTGCGAAGAATGGAAAACAGATAAGCGTGACCCGGAAGTATGTAGACGCATGGTGAAGTGATTTCCGCTAGGCTTTATTTCTAACCTATACCTACACAGCAGGTACACAGCTGCCATGTTATTACGGCAGGTTCCAGAAACATCTGTATCACCCATTAGATATAAAACAGCAGTACCTTATAAAGTGTGTGTGTGTGTGTGTGTGTGTGTGTGTGTGTGTGTGTGTGTATACCCGTGCACAGGCACTGCAGTGTTTTGTGTTCCTGTAGGACGTTGTGCTGCCTGTAACATCATTGCTCTTGCTTTTCGTCTCGGCTCCACCAAACTGACCTGAAGCCTGAAACACACACACACACACACACACACACACACACACAGAGTTTACTCAGAAATATGATGTGGGCATAACACATTATTTATTCACAGAGCAAATCATTGCCTCACTCGTGTTCTCCACACACACACAGAAGTGAGCCTCTGAAACTAGGTCACCGAGAATCCCAGCAAAACACACACACACACACACACACACACACACACACACACATCTGAGAACCCCTGATACTGATATATATTTGTTTTCCTTTCTGTTTGTCCAAAACTACACCCTACTCACTATGTAGGCCACGTAAACACCATCACTGTGGAAGTGTCCCGAATCACACACTCTATTCGCTACGTACTGGAGGTCTCATTTCATTTTCAACTGCAGTGCATTATGGGTATTCTGATCCTCATTTGGACGTTTTCTGCTTCTCATTATGATTGCAGTGAATTTCATCATGCTGCACTGTCGTGCAATGCTACAAAACGGACAAACAGTGCGCTACACGGCAAATAAACGTATATGTCACCTATATAGCTGTGACGTGGCCATGGGGTGTGTGTGTGTGTGTGTGTGTGTGTGTGTGTAGAGGCGGGGCTTGGTGCTGTCACTCACGGCTCTTTGACGTCGCTCTTCTTGCAGTCGCCTCCTGAGTCTGAAGAACTCTTTGTGTTGCCGAGAGACGAAGTTCACAGCGGCATACTCTAACAATGCGGCGAAGACGAAGAGCAAACACACCGCCATCCAGATATCTATCGCCTTCACATAGGACACCTACAACACACACACACACACACACACACACACACACACACACACACACACAATACTTCTTAGAAAACAGATTGACAAATAGACAGTTGAAAGGAGGAGTAGCAGCCATGCTATGAGTGGTTAGAAGAATGTTGTGAATGTGTAGTAAGGAATGAATGCATGAACAGTTACAGTCATATGGAATAATGGATGGATGGATGAATAAACTATAGTTAGGGAGCCTCTGCAGCCAGACCTTACAGTACTATGGATGGATGGATGGATGGATGGATGGATGAATGAGTGAGTGGAGCTCCTTTTGCTACAATACTGAAGATGGATGAATTGATGGATGGATGACTGGCAGCATTATGATCAGTATTATGGATTGATGGATGAATGGTTAGATGGGTGGATGAGATGGATATGTAAACCCTTGGGCAGTGAGACTCTGGAGGTGGAGTTCCGGTGGGTATGGTACTATGGAGTGATGAATAGATGGCTGTGTAGTTGGGTGGAGAGTCGGTTATGTAGAACCTTGGGCAGCGAGGCCCTGGAGCCGGAACTCTGCGTCGTCATGGTGAGGACGGTGGTGATGCCGAGGCCGACTCGAGCAGGAGCGGCGTCCATGTTGATCCAGAATGAAACCCAGGACAGGATGACCGTCAGCAGGCTGGGAATGTACATCTGGATCAGATAATATCCCATCTGCCTCTGCAGGTGGAACTTCACCTCGATGCAGGTGAACTTACCTGCCCAAACACACACACACACACACACACACACACACACACACACACACACGCAATACATCAGTACCAGTATAATAACTTAATGCTCTGTAACTATTCAGTTATAAAAATATTCTCATTAAAAGCCGCTTCCACAAACCTGCATACAAAAAGGTCAGAACGCGTTGCTAACGTCTTGTGGCATTTCTGCACATTGAATTCATTTAAACGCAATTAGATGTTTGACCTGAGCAGTGTTTTGTGTGTATTCACGTGTAAGCGCTTGTGTGCATTGTACCGGTGTTGTAGTGCTTGGTGCAATATCCCAGGTCCTTCTCCTCTTTCAGAACGAATTGCGGCATCGTTAAATCATCAGCCACCTGCACAGGACCTTTATCCAGCCACTGGAAAATCAGATCGTTCATGGTGTAGCCGACTGAGGAGAGAGAGTCGTTTTTACATTTCAACCCATTTTGTCTCAAAGACAGAACTAATTTTTTTTCATTTTAACACCCTTTCTTCATTTCTTGGTACAATCACCATCACCAACATCTCAAAAGTTTATCTGCTCAGGAGAAGTTTGTTCGATGATTCGAAACATTAGTTTACACTTCAGAATCAGCGCTGACCCAGAAGACATCCTGATATCACGCAATATTCTTTTAATCGCGACGGGGAATTGTAGCTTAACGTGTTTGTAAAGATAAACAAGAACAAAACATTATGTAATATTTGAAAATATAACACTCTGGGTTTTACATGTACATGAACTATAGCCTCACTGATGATTTATTTATTTATTTATTTATTTATTCATTCATTCATTTATTTATTGGCTAGCTAGTTAGCATGCGTTATAGTTAGCAAGTCAGCTAGTTAGTTAGTTAGCATGACGGCTAGTGTGACTGTGAAAAAATGGAAAGGAAATCACTTCAGCTATGTTTTCAATGTGCACAATTCACGCTTCAGCATCACAATGAATTTGTTTGCTAACTGGGATGACGTCAGTGCTGCTTTTTTCAGGAATCCTTGAGTATAATGTGTGATTTTAACCTGTCAGTATTCTGAGAGAGCGCCCCCTTCTGGTAAAGATTTAATAAATCTCTGCACTCTCACCATGTGACTGGCAAAATGTCTGCGAAAGTCTCACTAATTAGCAAACAAGCCACACACAACACACTTTGCTGTGCCATAATTTGTGCCAATGGACGTGTATATCTGGGTCTATCTTGTACATCATGACTGAGGTCGTGCCCACTGCTACGTCGTGAGGGAACACTGACGAGGGCTCGGTAAAGACACGGTTATTCTTAATGGAGGTATAAAAGGTCAACTCGACTTCTATATGAGTCAAAATGTTCAAAGCGTCTCTTCCCGTCCCCTCAGACTTCAACCTGAAAGATTCTTGGACGGCTAATTTTACACGGCCAACTCGAAAATATGCAGACATGCATTGAGCCCACTGTGCAATGGGAAAGCCTGCGGGGCAAAAATGAATAAAATATAAGTCCCAGGGCTCACGACTGGGAGCTTAGAGATGAACCAACCTGGGACTGTTAGAAAAAGCATGGAAAGGAGTATCAAGAATACAATAAAGTGAGTTATAAAATGAGATCTTAATGCTAAAAACAGAGAGTGGTCACTAAAACACAAATGGCACACTGTATACATCACTGTGAATGAGCTGTTACTCTAGTAACGATAACGTATTAGAATGAGCGTGTTACTATAAACCTGTGATTTGTAGCTGCACAACTGTCAGAGCTGCTGTTATAGAAAACTAATCAATACCTTCTGACCAATCAGAATCCAGATATATTGCACTGTGGGATAGCTATTAATAATTAAGCACTCACAGCTCTCTAGCTGCATGGTGCAGATCTGAATGTCCATGGGGAAGTTCTTCAGATCCATCGGACAGGACAGAATCAGAGTCAACCTGAGAGAAAGTGAAAGACAAGATTGAGGAAAACAAACACGCACTGATCCTGCAAGTGTGTGAGCATTCAACCGGTCAGCTAGCGCTACGACTCCAAGGCCCTGCAGCGCCTCATGGTTCCAGTACGCATCGTCTCACCGGATGCTGTAGAGGACGTTCCCGTTCTGAAAGATCCTCAGCAGCTTGTTGTCAGTGGTGACCTCGTGGAAGTTGGCGCCTTTCTCGTTAGCGAAGAACAGGTCGGGTTTCCAGATGGAGTCCAGCATGGAGGGGTCCAGATCGAGCGAGTCGTCAGGGTATTCCTTATACGCCAGGCGAGGATCGTTCCACTGCTGCCGGAGGAACACGTTCAAGCGGTAGTCCTGAGGAGGGACGGAAAATCGGAGGGCGATAAAGAGACTGATAGATTCAAAGAAGAAGAGATTACAACTGAAGATAGTAAGGAGATGATATCTGGGTCAGTGTGAGTGTGTGATAAAATGCTAAACTGGTAGTTATCAGCTTCCCTTACTTGTCTTATAATCGACTACTACAATTTTGAGTGTGTGTGTGTGTGTGTGTGTGTGTGTGTGTGTACCATAGTTGTTTCTGTGACAGAGCCAAAGCTGTTGATGAAGATGTTGCAGGTGACGTTGACAGGAGGCCCTGAAAAAGACACACACCCCTACATGTCATGTAATAGACAAATAAATGACACATATACAACAGCACATATACGCTAGAGAAGTCATCTGAGATAGAGTAAATTCATTTCAGTGTAAAAAATTGATGCAGAATTAACAGGAATTAAAATTCTGGAGGAGACCCGGCGCTCCACTTGTGGCTATAGATAATACCGACATCGTGAATTATTCACCAGGTTGCCAGATCATGACAGTGTAAAAGAAAGTTATTTTAATGAGCAGTGCTGCGGAATCCATCCCAGCTGTCCAACCTGCTCCAATTACCATCCAACAATTTTCGGTAAATATTTGATAAGATAGCTTTCAGGGAGATAATCATTTAATGATTTAGCTTTAGCGACATTAGTCCCATTGCTAGCTAATCAGCTGGGACAATCCATTCTGACACACCGATGTCCAGCTTCACCCCAGTGCAAAAATGAATGATAGATGAGCTCTGAGACACACACACACACAGAGAGAAGGACTGAAAGAGTGAGCTAATAAAAGAGAAATGGGAGAAAGGGAGATAAAACAACGGAAAAAAGAGACTAAGGAAAAAGGGCTAGGAAGACAGGGTGAGAGGCTGAGGAGGCGTGGGAGGACAGGGACGAGAGCGCAAGCCTTCAGGAAATGTGTCAAACATAATCTACCATGTGGATGGGTGAAGGATGAGACAGAGGAGAATATAAAATAGGAGAGAGAAACAGACATCAAGTGACTAATTTGGGTCTGTAGGTTAACATAGTGAGCGGACAGCAAAGGAAAGAAAATGGACCCTGATTTCACTAAAGTTCAACGTGTTTATGGGAAAATTAGTGACACGTCATCTGCAGCCCTTACACAAAAAAATTATCTGGCAATTATTAGTATCTTTGCCTGAGGAGACAAGCTAATAAGCGTTAGGGTACATTTTGCCATATTGAGTCTCTAATTAGTGACTTACCAACACATCTGAGGTAAATGTTGATATCTCAAAGTTTCTAACTTGTTTCAACTTGTAAAAGAACTAACTATATGCCAGCAAGCTAATATAACAGACTACATGCTAGCTAACAAATAAAAAAGAACTGACTACATACTAGCTAGCTAATATCTAAGAACTGACTACATGAGAGGTAGCTAATTAAAAAAACTGACTACATGTGAGCTAGCTAATTTGAAATAAGTGACTACATACCAGCTAGCTAATTAATGACTAACTAATGACATGCTAGCTAATATCTAAGAAGTGACTATATACTAGCTAGCTAGCTAGCTGAAGTGTTGGGAGAACAGGAATATTTTTCATAGAGCTTTAAAATGAAAGAAGCAAGTGTTGTCACAAAGGTCCTGGGGAATGGCATAGCCATAATTTGTTGCATGCTAATATAAAAAACACTGACTACATGCTAGCTAGATAATATCTAAGAACTGCCTACATGCAACTTAGCATGCGTATCATTAGCCTCACAATACGGTGGCTTTTAGCTGAAGGCTAGTGTTGTTCTCTCGATATACAACCTTATCACGTTACTTCAAATCTTTTCAGCTGTTATTTTTAAACTAATAGCTGCCATTTTTATTCTGTGGAGAATTAGCGCTGCTGAGACGTCGTCTCGTGGAAAAAGTTGCTGTTCTGAATAATTTAAGGTTTTGCCTTTTTGACCTTTTGCATTTCTGAGCAATTTACAGGTGAGGCTGTCCGATTAGAGGAAAATATTTTTGCTGCACACATGATTTTTTTTCTTTCTTGTTTTTTTTTAAGGATCTCCCTGTCGCACATACACTCCCTCTTTATCAGCGATTGTCTTTGTATTCCTGCAGTCAGAAAGCGAGTGAAGACTCGGACTGTACGTTTTTATTTCCGGCTGAAATCAGCATTTTCCTCTCTGCATGTTGCCGCTATTTCCCAGTGTCTCAAAGAGACAAGAATATCAGCAGCGGGAAAGAAGGATGAAGGGACAAGGAAAGAATATTTCCTACAGGGTAATGCAACAAAATGCCTGTTTCAGGTATCAGTTTTCAGATCAAATTAATGGCTTTTGAGAAAATTAGTTAAATATTTCTTTGGAAAACTTTTTTGCATTTGATTTGTAGTTGTAAAGGGCTTTAATAAAAATGTCTCAGCCTAAAGCTGTTTTTAGCATGAAATATCTCTAGGTTCGAGCAGAAATAAATCATGGTCAATATTTGGTTAAAACAAGTGCTTACTGTATTTTTACTTGAGCAATTTTAAAGTCCTTTGCTGCTTACAAGGTCTACCAGGAGCAGATTTTAATAGCTCTGTTACTGTTGAGGGGAGGAGCTAATTTCAGGGCTGAAAAATGCTCTGCAGAAGCCTACAAATGAAGAAAAATATTGCATGTCACAGTTTCACCAAGTGACTCTAATATGATGACTTTCCTATGTGTAAATTGCCCACTGCACATTTAAAATTTGAGCCGATAGTACCTTTAAAATTGGGTCTGATGCGAGCGTCGTAGCCTGACGTCTTTCCCATCAGCTTGTCCAGAAAGTCAGAGGGCGACATGGGCTTAGACCTACCGTTCGGAGATTTCATCTCCCTGCCGAAAGTGATCCTGGAAGAATCCAAAACAGAGAAAAAGAGATTTAGAATTAGATAACAATTAAAAAATAGATGGGAAAGCTAATGACTGGCATCTCCTAAATGGAGAGGATAATTCAATTCACACAGGTGTTGTTCTTCTTTTGGCTGCTCCCGGTAGGGGTCACCACAGCGGTCATTGGTCCTCATATGTGATTTGGAACAGTTTTTACGCCGATTGCCCTTCCTGACACAACCCTCCCCAGTTTTATCCGGGCTTGGGACCAACACTGAGAGAACACTGTCGTGTGCTGGGGTTGATTCCCTGGCCGGCAATTGCATCCAAGCCACAGTGGTGAGAGCGCCGAGGTCTAACCATTAGTCCTCCAGAGACCCAATTCAATTCACACAGTACCCAAGCAAATTTTAGGTCTTTTATGATCTGCCACGCCTGCTTCGACCAAAAGTGCAGGCTCTTTATGAGTACCTAGAATATTGCACTAATAATAACAGTAGGTACCATTTAGTGTTATATATGTCATTATTAGTATTTTATAAATGATGAGAAATTATAGTGGGAGCCAGTGCAGTGTGGATAAGATAGGAGTGATGTGATCAAATCTTCTGGTTCTAATAAAGACTCTGGAAACATTCTGGACTAACTGCAGCTTGTTTATGCACCTACTGGATAGACCTGAATTCATTATTTCATATGAACTATAATTAAGAAACGTATTAGAATAGCCACCTTCGCTTTGCTCTGATTCTTTACTAAAGAGCTAGCTAGCTAAAGCTCTAGATTTCTGAATGAGCTTATCTGAGGCATCACTTCATTCCATTCGAACATCGTATTCTTTATAAAGTAAAAAGTTCATGTTTAAAACTTTAAAGATGATTTTTGACAACAGCTACCCCCTATAACTCAGTATCTTCCGAGTTCCCCTCCATGCTGTCTCCAAGCTCTTTCTAGCACATTCTTCCTGTTTAAATGCTTTTAAACACAGTGTGGAAATCTTCTCAGGTCCAGATCCCAGGATCCCAAACGGAGAGATGTTAATGTGCATGTTAATATTACATGTGACAGGAAAGTTCGATTCATTATAAGAATAACTACGATGCCCTCCCTCTTTCTTTGTCCCTCTCTACGTCTCTCCTAGTCTGCTATTGCATGCTGTCTCACACTGCATCTGTCTTTGTAGCT
Organism: Pangasius krempfi; assembly: GCA_037576825.1. Lineage (NCBI taxonomy): Eukaryota > Metazoa > Chordata > Actinopteri > Siluriformes > Pangasiidae > Pangasius > Pangasius krempfi. The sequence continues at coordinate 16,255,562 of CM075000.1, forward strand.
ATGTGTGAGTCTCTATCACTCTATTTCTCTCACTCTCTCTGTCTCTTTTGCACTGTCTCTCTTTCTCTCTTGCTCTGTGTATCTGTTCCTGTTTTCCTGGCTTACTCTGTGTCTGTCTTTCTGTCCCCATTTCTTCCTGTCTTGTATGCTCTCTCTCTCTCTCATCACTTTTACTCTCCACTGAATCTGATTCCACGTTAAGCCCCATTTCACGCTTGCGTTCGCGTTTTGATCCCTTGGCTCCGGGCCACGGATGGCTGTAGCATTCGCACTCATGCTCTCCAGATGAAAGGCCGAATGCTTTTCTGTGGCGCCACTTGGGAGCTACAAAACCAAAGTTTTTGCATTAACTCTTTTTGGCTTCTTGTCTAATTGTTCCACTGTCTCACATTTTCATTGGTCAGAGTTTGAACAGATGACCTCATAGTGACACTGTTGTGACCATCTGCCTCATCAACTGAAGCTGGATGTATATGTTCCTCTATCCTCTATTAATCCAGACAGCACTGTCTCTGAACGTCAACATCATCATTTACAGAGGCCCAAATACACAACACATAAACACACTCCTTGTCCAAAATGGAAAATTTTGAAAACCTGAGAATACAGCTGTCCTTTTCAAACAGGAGCAAAAGAAAATCTTACTCATTGGACGTAGTGCATGTTGAATATTGCGATATATTGAATTAATAATAATCAGCACATGCCTAGTCTCCACAAACACATCGATACAACTTGTGAGCTTTAATACTTTTCCACACACACACACCTATGCAAACCTGACCAACAGAATTTCAAACTGATTTCATTAAAATTTAAAAGCCTTACCTGAGGACACCACATAACCGAAAAAACACCAAAATCCACACAAGCTTCTGCAGTTGTGCGAACATTCTGCTCTATTTCTTGCTCGAGGAACCGTGCTACGTGCTCCAAAATCGTAGGACCAAGAGCTTCCCCCTACACACACTCTTCTCCACCCACACTGCTGGACTCACAAACCACATCAAGCTTTCTGAGAAGTGCCAGCAAGTTTCATACTGTGTGTGTCTGTGGGGGGGGGGGAAGAGTCTTAACACACTCTCCCTCCTTTCTTTCCTCTCACTCACTGGTCATGCTAGCCGGAGGAACCGGAGCAGAGACAGACGCAGACGCGTGTGTGTGTGTGTGTGTGTAGGCATCAGGGCGTGTGATGTGTTTAAAGATGTTTATCAGAATAAACAACTGTGACACGTACGCACCCGAGGGCTTCGGTCCCTTTCCCTCATTGTCATTTCATTTTTATTTCTCTACTTCCTCTCTCCATCTCACCAACCTGCAGACTTCCACTCCACTGAGTTTTTTTTTTCCAGTTCAACAACTGGAGGCAGATTGATCTTTTACAGTGTAATACAGTGTAAAATATTATGAACGCCTGCATGATTTTAGCTGATTTTTTAAAGAGAATATGCTTGAAAATGATGGTGGTAGAAGACACTGCGGTGGAGATGTGCACCTGTATGTAGATTCCAACTCAAAAGCACATCCTACTGTCCAGAGAGTGTGCATAATGTAAAGTGACCTTGGAGAGAAGTGAACACACACACACACACACACACGCGGAGTGAAAGGTCATGCGGCTGTTGTGGAGCAGACGATGAGTTTTAGGGTGTCTGAGGCCTGGAGGAAGATGTATATTTCATGTTGCCTGGACTCTCACTGACCTGAGGATTATAAAAACCAGAGAGAGAGAGAGAGAAAAAAACAGAAACAGGCTGAAAGAGACAGAGAGAAGAGAGTCAGGGTGAAAAACAGAGACACTGAAAAAGACAGCGAGAGAGCCAGAAAGAGACAGAGACAGATGGTGAAAAAGAGAGAGACATTGAAAGAGACAGAGAGAAATGGGACAAGACAGACAGAAAAAGAGACAGAGGGAGGAAAAGAGAGAAAGAATTATTGTAAGAGACAGAAAGAGACGAAGATGGAGAGACAGACAGGAGGAGAGATAAAGAGAAAGATGCCCAGACAGAGAAAGAGACAGAGGGAGACAGACAGACAGAACACGAGAGAGAGAGAGAGAGAGAAAGAGAGACAGAAAGACAGATAGGTGCAGAAAGATAGTAAGATAGACATAACTCTTATTTAATCCAGGGAATATTTTGCTCTGTAGATCATTGTCACAATATTCAAAAGTTCACTTTCTTGCTGTAAACAGTGCATGGAAGTGTATACACAGAAGAGCCAATCAGACTGCAACCCTCAACCTTCAAGATTCTAGAGCTTGTGGCCAGAAAAGTGCACAAAATGTGACGCTCTTTGGTGCAATTTCTGAAAGACGTGTTTGCCAACCTTTATGCACCAAAGAAGCTTTCTCTAAGGTGCTGCACTTGTGACCAAAAGGCTATAAGTTCAAATCCCATCCACTCTCGAGTCCTTGAGCAAAACCTTCACTCCTCCCCTGCTGTGTGCTTGGATCGACTCGTTCTTCCCCTGCAAGTTATTTCCGATAAAAGCTGGTTATCTGTAAATGTGAAACTGATTCTAGAACTTAATTACAAACAAACCACATTATAGAGACACAAAAACCACTGAACAAGTTCAAAAATAATTTGTTTTAATTAAGTCTCAGAAAAACAAATCGTGTCACATGGTTCAGGAGAGATGAGAGAGGAGTTTGTGCAGCTTTTTCTCATGGTAAAAAAAACAAAACACTCAATCAGAATCACTGCAACAGCTCAACTTTATCCAATGAAATGTGTACGAGATGCTTTTTCCCCCGAGTTCCAGTACTGTTTAACACACCCTTGACCACTTCCCCTTGTTCAGGGGCATTCCTATAATTCCTTTCCAACTCAAACCAATGTTGATGGTTTATTGCACGGAGGGATTGGGTCAACACCAGCATCGCAATTTACCCAGAAGGCAGTGATGCAAATCCATGAAAATGGTGGATGGAGCTGTTTATAATGCAAACAATGAATCATAAACATGTTTAAACTGCTGCATAGCGAGTGTAAATATACTTATGAGCTACGCTCAAACCTGTACATCACATCTTACTTACGTAACATACTTACTTTCAATTACAAATCCTGAAGCAAATATGAAACACTGATTCAAATATGTTGCTCTTTCAGCAAATATGTTCCCATTTAAAATATATATATATATATATATATATATATATAAAAAAAAAAAGTGACCACATCGGTAGCGTAGTTAACATGAAAGGAACAGAAAGGTGTGTTAAAGCAGTACTGGAGAGCTGATTTAGCGTACTGTGGATCCTGATTGGGGTTTCAACACCTCATGCAGCAAGAGAGTCGAGACTCCAGGAAAGAGAGGACGGCGCTCAAGCGTTTCGCAAATATACATTTACTGACCTCACTAGAAAACACGTGTACAATGTCCCCGTATAAACAAGGTTTGCTTCAGCAGAGACGGAACAGTACTGATCTGACGGGTCCAATAGTGAGAAACGACCACAGAGCCACCAACAGGGCTGGAGGCAGAACCACAGGTCTGACAGAGTTGTGTGTGTGTGTGTGTGTGTGTGTTGGGGGGGTAATTTTTTGCAGAGGTTTTTCCCAGGCTCCACAAGTACAGTGTGTATGTGTTTAGTCTTCATGAATATTGAACAGCTTGGCCACCTCGTTCAGATCGGCGTGTTCCTCTCCATCTTTAATGATCTAGAAACAAACACATCAGACGTTAATGATGAGCAGAATAAGAAAGAGTGAAAAAGAGGAGTTTGGGTGTGTTAAAGGAAGGTAAAAGATTTGTTTGGATAAAACACAGTGAACAAAAAATATGAAGTGAGACACACACACAGAGAGAGAGAGAGAGAGAACATGTGTGAGTGAGTTAGTGAGCAAGCGAATCAGAGAGCATGTGAGTAAGCGAATCAGTGAGTGAATCGGTGAGTGAGTCAGTGAGTGAGCGATTCACTGAGTGAATCAGTGAGTGAGTCAGTGAGCGAGCGATTCACTGAGTGAATCAGTGAGTGAGTCAGTGAGTGAGCGATTCACTGAGTGAATCAGTGAGTGAGTCAGTGAGCGAGCGAGTCAGTGAGTGAAGAAGGGAGGGAGAAAATCAGTCAGTGAGTCAATCGGTGAGTGAGTGAGTCAGAGGAGGAGTGAGTCTATGAAGAAGTCAGTGAGTCAGTGGTGAGAGAGTCAGTGAAGGTCTCAGACAGTGAGCCAGTCACTGAGCGAGTCAGTGAGTAAATCAGTGAGCGAGTCAGTGAGTGAGCGAGTCAGTGAGCGATTCTACCTTCCTGGCGATGGGCATCCTGTTAAAGACGTTCCACAGCACGATGCCGACCACCACTTTGTCTCTCAGGTAGAAAATCACTCCCTTCCCATAATTCTCCTGCTGTGTGGGCGAGGCAGGAGCTGCTGTAGCTGTGGAAAGTGTCCCGGCAACCTCCTCCGTCTCGCTCTCCGACCTGATTCCTGTACCTGAACACACACACACACACACACACACACACACACACACACACACACACACACACACACACACACAAAGACTTAGTAGACTGGAACATAAGGTAATATGGTCCTTAGTGGCTAAAACTCAAAAATGATAACAGACAGAATTTCTTTACTACACGTGGTGTGTGTGTGTGTGTGTGTGTGTGTGTGTGTGTGTGTGTGTGTGTGTGTGTGTGTGTGTGTGTGCGCGCGCGCGCG
>CM075000.1:16260334-16270961 GCA_037576825.1 Pangasius krempfi
TGTGTGTGTGTGTGTGTGTGTGTGTGTGTGTGTGTGTGTGTGTGTGTGTGTGTGTGTGTGTGTGTGCGCGCGCGTTTAGATAAATGAGCATGCTTTACCGTACGAGTGTGTGTACCTGATTGCTCAGTAGCTGCTTTGGGTGTGTCCTTGGCTGTAGCTTTTGCAAACACTCCTACAGTTGGGAGACTGCTGTCTACAATCCCGATGGCTTCGTATCCTACATCAGGGCCCAGGTCACTCCTAACAGACACAGACACACAGACACACACACACACACACACACACACGTCAGAGTCAGTGCTGTTTATTAACTGGACAAGAAATAAAACAGTGTGTGAGCTAGTTTGGCTGTGTGTATATATGAACTTTACTATGTGTGTGTGTGTGTGTGTGTGTGTGTGTGTGTGTGTGTGTGTGTGTGTGTGTGTGTACCAGAACATGGACTGGTGCCAGTAGGGCTTTCTGGCTCCGGTCATGTTTTCTCCAGCGAGTCTGCCGCTCACCACTGCGTGATCATGATGCTCCACCCGCCTCCGACCCAGCTTAATGTCATAGAAACATGCAGCATCACCTGCCTGTGCACGCGCGCACACACACACACACACACACACGAATGTAAAGTGTCCATAGTGATTGCTGGAACATTATAAAGTGGAGGAACAGAAAAGGCTAATCTAGAGTGCAGGTGTAGACAGCTGTGAGAGGAAGTCAGTCACACACACCACCCAGATGTTGGATCGCGCCTGCAGCTCGGCGTTCACCCGATACCCTCCGAAGTCCGAGTCGATCTCCAGGCCGGCCGATTTCGCCAGCTCGATGCTGGGCTCCAAACCCACGGCTGCCACGATGTGATCTGTCTTCACCTACAGCAAGAACACACACACACACGCACGGAGAAATTCAGCAGTGTGTAGCGTAACTCAACACCCTGCTATAAACCACACACAGCTCACTCACCAGTCGACCGTCTTTCAGTTTTATCTCCAATTTTCCGTCCTTGTAGGACACGTTCTTAACCACGGCTTCCGAGAGCACCTGGACGCCCTCTGTCAGGTTAAAGGTCAAAGGTCAGGAGAGTCACAAATGTGCCACTTTATACCCAAATCATGCTGACATACAATTTAACAGGAAGAATATAGATTGCTCTATACATTATCGCATTCTCTAGGATATAAGGTGTTTTTTCCTGCTGTAGCAGGAAACAATTCCAATATCGAATGTCAATTTATTTAGAACAATAACAGTCCAAACCTCAGAGGTCCCCAAACATTCCTGACCGCTGATTATCATTTTATCATTTTAAATCACTGTTGATTATTAGGCGTGCTTCCATTTCAGTTTACAGGCTGATGTCGAGCTTCTCAGGTTCCTGTAAACATCTCTGCTTGAACGTTGGACGTAAACGCCATAGAACAACTAAATCTCTAACCAGCCATTAAAAAAAGCCTTTACTTCAGTTAATAAGCGCTTACTAACATTAGTTTAAGATCAAATGTGGCATGGCAGTGTGGAGCAGCGAGTGGTTCAGTTCTCATTCGGAAAAAAACTAATTATCTGGATTAAAAAAATGACCTAAAATATTAAAATTCATACAATGAAGAAATGTAGGTTTTTTTTTTTTCCAGAACAGAAGCTGGAAAACATGTTAGAGACTTTTATCACTCTTCCCATCATGCGCACCTTTTTTCACTTTGTCTGTAGTCCAGTTGCTCAGGTAATCAGGTAGAACTTTACCCATGTTCCCTTTCTCCGGGAACAGCTGGAGCACCTCCAGGCCCAGATCATGAGCTACAGACAGACAGAGGGAGGGAGAGGGAGAGAGAGAGAGAGAGAGAGACAGAGAGAGGGAGAGAGAGAGATGGTAACGGGGTAAGGAGGTGGAATTTAAAAAGTACACTCAGTACAGTCACAAGATCTCTAAAGGATTAGGATTATGATAGCTCTTATTAATCTCATTTGTTTTGTAGACTTTACTTTTATGAACTTCAATCATTATTTCTATTTATTGATTTATTACTTCAAATTTATCTATTTTTTTATTTATTTATCTGCTATCAATTGATATAATCTATCATTATTATTTATAACATTTATTTGTTTTCCTGTGTCTGTTTTGTCCTTTATTATTTGTTTATTATTATTTTAGATTTATCTATATTGTTTAATATTTATGTTTATTGTTTATCTACTGTTTAATTAGATATTTATATATAACGCTGATTTATTTTTTTCTGTTTATGTTTTCAAATATTTATTTTTAACATTTTAAAGGTTTCTATTTTGCATTTATTTACATTTATTTAAATTTATTTATTAGTTATCTGTTTATTTTATTATTTATGCATTTTAGGTACCTATAATTTGATAATTATCTGATATTTATTTTATTTATTTATTTATTTTGATTTAGCTATGCTTATCTTTTTTATTCGATATTCGTCTATTATCTAATACTTATCTGATTTTTTTATTATTAAATGGACGCTACAGCGGTGGCTCTGTTACAGCAAAATGTTATATTTTTGTTATATAAAAAAAATAATAATAATTTTTTTTTTTTTAAAAGCCGGATTAGACTTTAGAAAGCTGACACACTTCCAGAGATATGAGCAGAATAATCTGACTCATCCCGCCTTCACGCTGGACCCCCCCCCCCCCACCCCCCACCCCCCCACGCCGCGAGTGTGTTGACCCGATTCCCCGCCGTGTGACTGACGGCTCTGGGACGCTGTGTGGACTCACATCTCCTGCCCAAGGCGCACGCCAGCTCGCTGCCCAGGAAGCCGCCCCCGATGATGGTGACGGATTTGAGCTCTCGGGAAACTTTCTCCAGCGCTTTGAAATCCTCAATCTGTGCGGAAGAGTGAGAAGGAAAAATAAAGAGCCGAGTCACTGCGATGGGATGTGAAGCTACGACGCAGTGGGAAACCACTGTGGTTATAAAAGGAGCGGGAAAGAAAAAAAGAAAAAAAAAAAAAAAAAAAAAAAAAAGGACGCGATGTAAATGTATTTTTTTTCCTTCTCTTTTTCACTCTAATGGTTAATAATTATTAGAGAGAAAAATATTGTGTTTGTGTGATACACACCTTCCTAAAAAGCGTCGTCCTGTTCTTCACTTCCTCGCTGGCTCGCTCAATTACCTGCAGGTTCCTGGGAATTCCACCTGTCACACACACACACACGTTAATATCCACAACAGAGAGTGTGTGTGTGTACGTGTGTGTGTACGTGTGTGTGTCTGTGTGTGTGTGTGTGTGTGTGTGTGTGTGTGTGTGTGTGTGTGTGTGTGTATGTGAGAGGATTTCTTATTACCTGTAGCAATCAAACACTTGTCATAGGAGATCTCAGCACCGTCACTCAGTCTAATTTTATTCTCCCTGACGTCCATGTGCACCACCTAGAGGACGGACACGGACACGGACACGGACACACACACACAATTAGCTTCACACACACACACACACACACACACACACACACACACACACTTTTGGAGAACTCTTTAGATAAGTGTGTGAAGTGGGAGATCTCTCACCTTCTTCCCTGTCAGCACAGCCACGCCCCCATTTTCCACCGTTTCCAGCTCACTGGGGTTCACGTAGAAGGATGGAGGTTGGAAATAAATGCTGCAAATCACACACACACACACACACACGCACACACGCACACACGCACACACGCACACACGCACACACGCACACACACCACACATAGGTTAATACAAAGTACTGACACTTCAAAAGACTATTGGAAGAATTTGAACTGCATCACAACACAATTAACAAAATAATATATCCTCAAGATATTTAATATCTCGGAGTTTTCATAAATCTTATGGTTAATCTCACACACACACACACACACACACCTCCTCTCTTTGCCGTTCCACTGTTTAAAGCGCAGCGTTTCTGTGACGGCGGGGTCATCGGAGAACCACAGCTCTTTGGACAGAGGAGGCCTCATGTACGGCAGGTCGGCTTCTTCAGTCACGATCAAAACCTGCGCATAAAACAGGAGGCTAATCCAACACCCCAGCACGCCCACGCAGCTCCTGAGCAACACTCTGTTTACGGTGCTGTACCTGTACTTTCTCTGTTTCAGAGAGAGCATGTGGGTGGCTGACCTGAGCGCACAGAGCAGCACGAGTGAATGTGATTATTTAAAAAAAAAGATGCCGTGAATTGTGCAAAGCTATTGATGAGCAATTCATTTCTGCGAGCACTGAGCACTGAGATGTGCTTCCTTTCCCTTTGCTCACGAGTCAAGACTTCGGGGGCGGAGATTAGATATTATCACTGCTGTGATTGGTCATGCGCTTCTGTTTCTTCTGTACACAGATGTTGTTCTCATTCTAAGCAAAATTCCCAAAATGACTGAGGCGAATCTGGTAAAATTGTCCATCACTCAAACACAAAATGAGTTTACGGTGATTTTTATTAACTGTTAAAGAAAATTTCCCGATGGATGTAGTGAAATTTCTAATGGTTTGGGATGGTTTATTATGTTTAGTAGGTGTAACATGCCACCATTTTCAATGAATTTCAGCAGGAAACCATCACAAAACATTTGAATCCTGTGCTCAGAAGTTGTCTACAGGGAGACGTTTACACTCGTCAGCTGACTTTTCACATAGAAACTTGTTATCACTTCATGTTATCCACCTGAAAAAAAGGTAGAATGTTATCCTATATACGTTAGTAGCAACTAACATTAAAATCGACTTTAAAATGATTTCTTTCGTTTTCACCATTCTGGGAATTTTTCTTTGAAGAATTGAGTTCAAGTTTGCGTTTCCAGTCAAACGTCTTCTCCCCGCCCCTGAAAGTATTTGTAATCTATAGCTAGCTAGCTAAAACAAGTTAGCTAGCTAGCTATACGTTACATCACGTCACTACACCGTATCTAGCTCCTGACATGTCCAAAAGCTGGAAAATAATAAGACCCAAAACACAACTTTGTGAGACGCCATATTTCCATTCCATTAATGCCAAGACTTTTAACAAATATCTGTAATCTATAGATAAGCGGTACAGACGGTATTACTCACCCGAGCACCAGGGTCACGCGCACGAATAGACCTCGCTGCTGCAAACGATGCCGTTCCTCCACCAATCAGGAGGTAAGGGGCGTGTGCAGGGACCTCAGGGAGGGCAGGCGTGGGTTCTACAGGGGCGGCGGCAGTGGGAGCAGGTTCAGGCTCTAAAATGAAGACAAGTTCAGTAGCCGGAAAAACAGCGATAACCACTGTCTATCAAGAACAGCGATTTCTTCAACACGGAGCTATATGTGGAGGAAAAGAATTTTAGGAGAACGGGATTTTCAGAAGAAAGGTTAGTCCCATGTGTGAGTTCTTAGCGTTAACAGCTAGCGTTACAATTATCACACATTTCATCAAAAGGACCCCGGTGACAGAGAGACTCATCAACCTAGCAAACCAGGTGTGACCTCTAAGAATTAGCCTTAGCAGTTAGCAATACAACAGTCACACTTATCTGCAAAACAAAAACAGTGAACATGAAGAGTGTGTTTGTGTACAACATCAAGTAATGAAGGCCCACTATGAAAACGACCCATAAAATTGGAACACCAAAAAAAAAAAAAAAAAAAGTGGTAACATTATGCAAAAAAAATTGTTTGGTTCCCATCCAGTTAAAACCGGATTCTTACCACTTTGGGTTACTGGTGGAGTCTCAGGCACGCTTTCTGCCGCCACTTCAGGCACTGGTTCTGTTGGTTTTTACCCGACGTAAAAGCAGAAAAAAAATTAACCACAATTCCACAAGTGACAAAAGCCATCTAACGATCAAACGGGGTCCTTCATTTGTTTTAATATAAATACGTCGCTGAGTCTCCATGCAGAAGTATCAGGCTTACCGCTCTCAACAACAGGAGCTGGAGGTTCTTCAGCAGATGTTTCTTCAGTGACACCAGCTTCAGTTACAGGAGCTTCAAGAGTCACTTCTTCCCCAGTTGGCTCTGTTATAGATGATTCAGAAACAAGGGGTTCTGGGACAGCTTCTGTTACAGAAGGTTCTGGATTAGGGCCTTCAGGAACAGGTTCAGAAGCAGGTTCTGTTACAGATGGTTCTGGAGTAGGGTCTTCGGGAACAGTTTCAGAAGCAGCTTCTGTTACAGTTGGCTCAGACACAAGGGCTCCTGGGTCAACTTCACTTGCCGGTGGTTCTTGAGAAGATTTGTCAACTGAAGACTCATGTATGGGTTCTGAGACATCTTCAGCCGTGGGTTCTAATTCCACAAAAGAAGCACATACACAAGAATGACCAACTGGTTTGGAAAGCAGAGTCCTTCTGGTTTGAGAGATGCCTCAGGGCTCAGACTCTTGCCTTGATAAGCATTTCCCTTCTCCTTTACGGCATGTCGTAGTAGAAGATATCTCTGCGAGCCAAGGTGTCAAACACAATAAAGAAAAAGAATGTGGAAATCGACGCATCTTCTCTTCTTCTTACCACTTTCAGCTGGTGCAGGTTCTTCTGTAGCTTTCAAGGGTGCTGGTTCTATCATCTCCTAGTGCTCACCAAAAAGTCCCGCAAGAGGAATGTAAACAAACTCACAATAAACTCCTTCCAGAGTTTCGGGAACCTTCATTTCAGTATCCATGTAAAAAAATGATATAAAGGCCTGAAGATCAATCCAATGGCTTACTGTGTTTAAAACAAGCCAACAAGCTTGTGGGAAAAGAGCATACAAATTAAACCAATCAAGTCCCGAGACTTCACATGAAGCCCAAATCAGAAACTTGAGACGATATTCAGGTTAGTTTGAGACGGAAGAGACACAGGACTATTATTAACAACAAACTTTCAGAAGGAAAGGATTTGATAGAGTGACACGAGTGAAAATTTCCAAGCAGATCACCTCAGACCAACCTTTGCCAAGTTTCATGTGGACCGATTTTCTATAAGCATGTAGTTCAACCAATGAACGCACTATGCATAGAAAGGCTGATGGCTGGATGAGGGACGTCAGCAAAGTTGTAGAGGACAAAATGATCTCACACACACACCATGAAGACAAATGCTCATAAGTAAAATATGTTACAGAAATGGTGAGTGGCATGGTGCGAAGAATTAGCATGCAGCTACGAACAGTGGGGGAAAACAAAAGTGCTGGCCACATGCAACATACGACATGCAGTGTTCCCGTAATGCGTGGTGCAGAACAGAGGAAGGGTTCTACCAGTGTTCAGTTCTGAATAGAGTGGTTCATGAGTTTCGACAAGACACACAAGTTCAGGTATAAGCCGAGTCTCAAATAGCTAGCGAGTCGGGAAATGCTAAGCGTCTGAGACACAACCGTTGTGTATTGTGCGTCTACGGAACCTGATGGTACGTCTTGCGCAGTGTCAGCAGGCGGCGCTGGTTCTGGTTCTGGACCACAGGGGACAAGGAACTCGACGTATCTCCAGCACATGCATCACTTAACTCTTAACGATGAATCATCAACACGCTGAATTATACGAGAAATGGTACACATTTTGTGCAACGCCCAGGACACAATCTCTACCTTTTAGACTTCCAGAATAAAAGTTTACACACCCCTTTCCACGTTTAGAGGTTTCAAGGTCTCAAGGTCTCAATCAAAGCTAACTGACGTCCAGAACAAAAGTTTACACACCCCTTTCTTCACGGATTGTGTAAATGTTTGTATTTCTTTTGCGGGATGGCTGCTGTAGTATTCGTCGACACTATCTGCTTTAGCGCTCAACTAAATGGATAGCATCGCTCAGGTTGCGGGGGATGAGGGTGTCATGGTTTCATGTATTTACCTTTTTCAGTACTACATGACTAGGTGTAGATGTAACAAAAGCATCTGCTTTGTGTTTTTTTTTTTTTAATGTACTGAAATAACAGCCTGCTTGCCTGATTCTACCCATTCTGACATCCCACAACAATCTGATTATTTTATTCAGACTGTATTTGAAACAACATCCGTCCTCGCAAAAACCCTGCTACAGCACGTTGGCATGCTAGGCAGATGTCAACCTGCTAATGCACAAGAAGCAGAGAGAGAGCGTAAATGTCCAGCCAAGCAAAGATAAAGAGTCTAAGCATTTATTCTAATATTCCGCCCTTCCCTTACGTAATTTACCATTACATTACATTCAAATTAACCAAAAAAATTAAAAATAAATAAGTAAATCCGATACTGCTTAAGGCGTGAAGCGTACGTACGCTGTGATATTTGCAAAAGTATAGAGCAACAGGACGGGGTTTGTAGTGACGAGACACTGGAGGAACGTATTAAATAAATATTGATCTCCTTGGAAAACTAGGACCTCAGATCTGTTATTAGGTGACCATATTGAAAACATGCCTCATATCTAGAGTTATAAAGCCGTATAATATTAATTTTTATTTATTTATTTATTTGTTTGTTTGTTTGTTTTTTTAAAAAGGAGACTGAGTTTGGAAATTCTAACTTCTAAACAAAAGTTAGAGAGAAAGTAATAAGAGCTGTGTGTGTGTGTGTGTGTGAAGGCATGAGGGAGTAATTGCATGGCGAAGGATATAAATAACTCACCTTTTGTTGGTTCTGTCCCTGCTGCTGCTATGAGAGAGAGAGAGAGAGAGAGAGAGAGAGAGGGAAAGAGAGAGAGGGAAAGAGAGAGAGAGAGAGGGAGAGAGAGAGAGGGAAAGAGAGAGAGAGAAAGAGAGAGAGGGAGGGGGGGGGATACAGTGGAATTAAATTACACCCGCTGGAGTGGGATGTGTCTTTTTTTTTTTTTACTGGTTTTATCTGGGGTTTTTTTTCCTCATCACAGCTTTGTCTAATTATGCTACATGTGTATAATGCCTCATTCTGATTGGCTGCTGCTGATATAAATGAATATAAAATCGGAAATTTTTAATAATTCATCTCGGAATCAGATGAATTCTGGAGTAGCACGTCTACCGTAAGTACACTAGTAAATGTGCATGTTATAATTAGGCTAACTCAGAAGTGCTAACTCTTCACTGGACAGTTAAACACACAAACACACACACACACACTCCAGAGACTCTCCGTGACCTACCCGTGACCTCTGGTACTTTCGTTACAGCAGGAGTGGGACGAACGGATTCTGCCGTTTTCTTCGTCCTGCCCTCGATTTCTGTGATTCGCTCGAAGTACCTGGCGCTGTCTCCCGAGATGGTGCTGTAAGCCTTCGACAGTAAAATCACAACACACACATATGAAGCGTTTAGACGCTCATTCACTCAAAAACACTGCCAAGTTACCATGACAACCGTGACCGGGGGGCGGGGCTAATATGCTCCTGACTGACGCTGCTACATTTTTGGATTAAAGAATAAAACAAATGGGCGTGATACTCACATAGACTCCGCCTCCCAGGCATGCCGCTCCCACCAGCACGTAGTATATGGTGTTGTCCCCGCCTCCTCCCACTGGACCGGATGACATGTGGGTCTGCGGTGCGAACGCCGGCCTCCTGTCCTGCCTCAGCACTGCAGAAAGAAACACCGCAACACTTTAAAGCGGGAACACATTCACACTGCAGCTCTAGAGGCGAGTCGACTCTTTTTAAAGTGAGTCAGATCATTTGAATCAACTCATCAATAAGAGACGACTCTTTTTAAAGCGAGTCAGATCATTTGAATCAACTCACCTATAAGAGTCGACTCTTTTTAAAGCGAGTCAGATCATTTGACTCAACTCACCTATAAGAGTCGACTCTTTTTAAAGTGAGTCAGATCATTTGAATCAACTCATCAATAAGAGACGACTCTTTTGGCTCACAAATGATTCATTACCATTTGATATTGTGTGTGTGTGTGTGTGTGTGTGTGTGTGTGTGTGTGTGTTTTGCATCAGGCAACAAGGACAGTTCACTCACTAGCAGCGACACTGACCTTGACCTGACCGCAATAATGACTTTATATGTGCAGAACAAAGTCTGGAACATTGTTTTAAAACCTCAGGGCCTTTAGAACATGTTTAGAACCTCATCATCTTTAGAACTTGTGTCCTTAGAAAGTCCACAGAACCTTTCTTCTGAACCTGAATATTTTAGCACATCATTAGAACCTCAGTACATGTAAAACATTTTAAAATTATTAATGCAATTAGAACCTGAGTGTCTGTAAAACATTTTTACAACCTTAGTGTCCTTAGAACATTTAGAACTTTAGTGTCTAGTGACACCCTAGTGCTGCTCTAGAACCTTGGTGTCTCTAGTGACACCCTAGTGCTGCTCTAGAACCTTAGTGACTCTAGTGACACCCTAGTGCTGCTCTAGAACCTTAGTGTGTATAAAACCTTAGTGTCTCTAGTGACACCCTAGTGCTGCTCTAGAACCTTGGTGTCTCTAGTGACACCCTAGTGCTGCTCTAGAACCTTAGTGACTCTAGTGACACCCTAGTGCTGCTCTAGAACCTTAGTGTGTATAAAACCTTAGTGTCTCTAGTGACACCCTAGTGCTGCTCTAGAACCTTGGTGTCTCTAGTGACACCCTAGTGCTGCTCTAGAACCTTAGTGACTCTAGTGACACCCTAGTGCTGCTCTAGAACCTTAGTGTGTATAAAACCTTAGTGTCTCTAGTGACACCCTAGTGCTGCTCTAGAACCTTGGTGTCTCTAGTGACACCCTAGTGCTGCTCTAGAACCTT
>CM075000.1:16279405-16305002 GCA_037576825.1 Pangasius krempfi
ATAAATAAATACAGTTCTAACACTTAGAAATTGCTGAGAGTTATTTTAAATATTCTGCTGATTTGTGTAAATTTCTACATCGTACCTCATTGGCGGCCATGTTGGGCGCTCCTCCTGGTGCGGGGTTTCCTCCCATTGAGGTCCGGTTCATGGGAAGGCCTTGACCTTCGACCCCAGAAAGAGCACAAACCATTATAATTATAATAAAAAAAAAAAAAAAAGATTTTTTTTAATCATCATATATGAACGTCAGTGGCAGCTGGAAGAAGAGGAGGCTGGGATGGAGTGAATAAATAAATAAATAAATGAACGAGTGAGGGACGCAGTGATGAGGGAGGAAGAGAGGAAGGATGAATTAAAAGAGGGGAGGAACAAAAACGAGACTCGAGGCGGGAAGACGTGGGAGAGTAACATAAGGAAGCCGAACGGGAAGCCGGAGACCGAGTGAGAATAAAAGGAGGGAAGATGTGACAACAGGGCGAGTTACGTGGCCGAGAAAGCGAGGGATGAAAGAGAGGAAGAATTACGGTTCGTGTCACATCTAGAGAGTTGTGTAGTCGAGTCTCACCTCCCATGTGCATCCTCATGTCCTGCTCCCTCTGCGAAGGAAAGACAGAAAGAAACGAGAGCGTTAACACGGAGCGTTTAAGGCTGAGAGTATGGCACGGGATGTCTGATATCGAGCGGAATACTGTGATCAGTCATCTAGGTTTAAGCTCAGAGTCTTAGCTGCTTCTGCGTTTTTATTTATTTATTTTAAAAAACATTTTAAAGATAAGATTAAGTTCCTGATTTGACCACTGGGTGTCGCTGTGACATAAAGCAGAGTCTGAGTGGAGCAGCTCTGGATCTCTTCGCTCTCTGGCTTTGAATTTAGGCTTTTTGGACAACAGGACAGCACACACGACACACACACACGACACACACACACCACACACACACACCACACACACACACCACACACACACACCACACACACACACCACACACACACACCACACACGAATCCCTTCTGTGTGTTACTGGGGTCACACTGCAGTGTGTGTGTGTGTGTGCGTGTGTGTGTGTGCGAGCGTACCTTCTCGGCGAAGTTTGCTCCAGCGCCTTGCTGTCTCCTCATCAGCTCCTCGGTGTGAGCCCTGAGCTCCTCGTCCCTGCGGCGCCGCTCCTCCTCCTGACGCAGCTCCAGCTGCTTCCTCTTCTGCACCTCCTGGTTGTGCGCCTCCTCCATACGCCTCAGCTCCTCCTGCCTCCTCAACAGATCTGTGTGTGTGTGTGTGAGAGAGAGAGAGAGAGAGAGAGAGAGAGAGAGAGAGAGAGAGAGAGAGGGAATAACAATGTGAGGAACTCTAGGCTCTGACTGAGTAAGTAAGTAATATGTGGAGTGAGAACATTAGTAAAGAATGAAGGGAAAAGAAAAGAAGGTGGTGAAAGAGTGAGGGATGGACAGAGTGAATAAGAAAAGGGGGGAATAACTGAAAAAGTGAGGGAAAAGTGTAAAAAAAAAAAAAGTGAGAATACACGGGTGAATGAGTGAAGGCAGGGCGGAACACAAGAAGATGAATAAATGAGGAAAAGTGCGAGAAAGGGACAGGAGGAAAGACGAGAGGAAAAAAAGGATAGGATAGGCGGACAGCGTTAACGGATGAGTAAGGAAGGAAAGGAAGGACGTTATTGAGTAAAAGAAGGAAAGGAAGTACATAAACAGTGGAAGAGAGAGAAGAAGCGAGTCAGTAAAGGAGAAAGGGATGAATTGAAGCGAGGACAAGTGCACAAAGGAGGCAGGAAGTAAATAAGCGAAAGACGGAGGGCTAAACGAGGGAAGCGAGGGATGGAGTGAACAAGTGAGTAAGGGAGAAGAGGCGAGTGAATATGGAAAAATGGAATGAACAAGCGATGAAGGATGTGAAGATAGGAAAGGAAGAAAGAGGTGAGGATTGTGTGTGTGTGTGAGAGAGAGAGAGAGAGAGAGAGAGAGAGAGAGAGAGAGAAAGGCAGCTGTGGGACTCACCCTGTCTCATGAGCATGACCTGGTGCT
Source organism: Pangasius krempfi (assembly GCA_037576825.1). Classification (NCBI taxonomy): domain Eukaryota; kingdom Metazoa; phylum Chordata; class Actinopteri; order Siluriformes; family Pangasiidae; genus Pangasius; species Pangasius krempfi. Next base: position 16,281,444 of record CM075000.1, read on the forward strand.
CGTGTCTGGCCGCCTCCATCTCCTGCTCCAGCTTCTCCTGCGCCTCCTTGATGTTCCTGTCCACCTGCTCAAACTGCTGCTTCTCCATCTCCATCAGAGCCTTCCAGCGCATGGCGTACTCGTACTCGAACGAGCCGGGCTGGGCGAAGCGCGGGGGCTGCTCACGCTCCCTGACAACACACACACACACACACACACACACACGACGAGAGGGACTTCGATATTACTGTCAAGCGCACAGACAGGTGATGTGTGTGTTTTTGTTGTTTTAACAGCCCACATGACAATTTCTTCAGTATGAACCAAATGTTTCAACGCAATAAGTCGAGCGGTGTTTGGCTACGTTTAAGTCATTTGTTGATATAGTTAGCTTTGTTCTGATTGGTCAGCTAAACCACCATATTGTTTTTTTTTTCTATGAGTAACATTTCAACAACTATAACTATTTCCCTAAGACAGAACCTACTGATTGTGCTATCTGAATGAGTGAGAGTGTGTGTGTGTGTGTGTGTGTGTGTGTGTGTCTCACTTGTGGTACTGTGGGGTTTTGCTGACGAGTCTCTCTGGAAATCCTTCGTCTTCATCCAACTGCTCCATCGGCTCCACCGTCACGGGTCGAGGAAACCTGGAATTACACGGACGCAGTCACTTACACACAACCGGGCGTGTGCTGATAAATCTTCATTTTACAGGTGAGTGCGAAAGTTTGTACCCCCAAGAAAATGTAACTCAAAGAAGTCATCATGTTCCTTAACCCCAAAAAAAAAAAATGTATAAAAAAAGATAGCAAAACCTCCTCCTACAGCAAGTCAGACTGTATCCTGGCAGATTTAACCTCCTATCAGAGAGTAAACGAATAAATGCTGCAGTGACACTAACGAGGTGAGGAGGAAGGCTCCGTCAGAGCAGCGGTCCAGGGCTTTCCGGGCCGAGGGCTTGTTGGCGAACTCCACGATGCCCTTCCCCGTGGGCCGTCCGCGGTCGTCCACGATCACGATGGCGCGCTCGATGGGGCCGAACATGGAGAAGGCCTCCTCCAGCAGCTCGTTGGATACGAACTGAGGCAGGTTCTTCACCGAGAGCGAAGCACCGTGAGTGGCAAAGCGCACGCGGATCTGTCGGCCGCGGAACATCATGTCGTCGAGCTCGGCTTTGGCGATGTCCGCGAGGGTCTTGGTTTCCTGGAGACATTGAAAAAGCGCTCCTTAGAGATTCACTGTACATGAGAAACCAGTGTTCTGTACGCATTCGCTCGGGGCTCGGCTGCTGCTCTTACCAGGCGGATGAACCCAAAGCCTCGGTCCTTGTTGATGAAGATCTCGGAGGGTTTGCCATATTTGGAGAAGAGCTTCTCCACTTCCTCTTCCGAGGTTCCAGCGGGCAGGTTGCCCACGAACAGCCGGCTGCGCTGCGTGTACGTCTTCTCCCCGGGCTTCTTAAAGCTCGTCAGGTCGATGGTCAGACCGGCATCTGAGAAACAACAGACACTTCAAGATAAAGATGATGTTTGCCTGCGACACCAAAATCGTATATTGTGGAAAAAAAAACGGCTTTACGGCTGTGCAGCGAGCAGGTTCTTACTAGGGCTGGGCTGTTCTCCGCCGTCCGTGTGCTGCCCGTTGCTGTCTGTTCCCGGAGGCTTCCTGTCGTGCTGCAGGTTGGGCTGCTGCCTCGCCGGGCCGTGGTTGTGCTGATCGGGACGACCTCCTCGGTTTCCTTGCATCTGAGAACGAACAGTACCGGTCGACACTCACAAAACACCTACAACTTGATCAAATGACCAGAAAGCTGATGCATACATGCGTACAAATTCAAATCAGTTTCTTTTTTTTCTTTTTTTTTAAAAGCTAGTGTGGTCACGTGATCCAAACATGGTGGCCGCCATGTCAGGAAGACTACTATAACTATAACACAGAATTTAAAATCAAATATCATTCAAAGCCTACAAAGCAATTCGATTTTTGCAAATCTCTCATGCATGTTTACATGATTAAGGAAGTTTATTTTTTTAAAAAATAGCCTAAAAACAGTTTGCTGTTGATCCTTTGTTTGGATCTTTAAAGCTACGAATACAGACCTTTGTTGTTTCTTTGAATATTTAATGGAGTATATTTCAAGCTAGCTTTAACCAGGTTAGAAATGACAAAGGACCAATCCCAAACAGATGTCCACACCTCCACATTCCCTTTATAACTACAGCGCGAGATCATGACTATAAGCACCCTGTGTAGTGCACTACATTCCCCTTACAGCCCTATTCAGGATTCGGCCATTAAAAAGCTGCACGTAAATAAACACTGAACAGATTTTATGCATCAAACCAGCCAGCTTCATCTCAATTCTCCAAGACTGCTTTTAAATCGTTTCTACATTCTATTCCTAAATTACTGATTTAATACACAATCACACTATCAGGATTTATTAGCATTCGTGGCTAACCAGTAATGCTAACCCGCCTTGGTTCTCCTTTTAAAAAACTTGCTAACAAGCGATTGATTACACAGTACTAATTATCTAGATACTTCACTTAAAAAAAAGGTAATACGCGAACTTTACCGTTTTCTGTCAAATAAATAAAAGCATCCTCACCTTAACGGGCTGTAAATATTCCTTTAAAAACCGGTCGCACGCACAAAAGTAGCCTCGACCACAAAGAGCACGAGAGGAGGGGCGACTCACAACCGAACTTGGTTTCTTTAGTAACCGTTCAGTCTTGGCAGTTCAGAATTCTGATTGGATCGTAGGACAGTCACTCATGTGACGTAACAAAGTCCACGCCTTTTGATTGGTGAGAATCTGTTTCGAAACGCTCAACGGAGTCTTATTGGGTTTTGTATGGCGGAAATGACGTAGTTAGTTAGGCAGCGTAACAGTAGTATTGAGGATGTCCCCCGCGGTGGCGAAATATATATATATATATGTAATATTACTAAAATTTATATATTAAATATTACTAAAATTTAAATCATTTTAAATTTAAGCTATTTTTTTTGCTAAAATTTAAACTTTATGTTAAAAATATCTCGCTTATTTTCCGAATTAATGTTTTCGTGTGTATTCTAACTAATAATGTAAACAACAACAACAACAACAATAATAATAATAATAATAACAATAATAATAATAATAATAATACAGTGTTAATTTATAAATGATTCTAATAATATATTAGATAAATGGTAGTTATGGTAGTCATTGTGTTTTAACATCGCATACCTTTTTAAAATTATTTAAAAATAATAATTTCCAGTTAAAAATTTCCAGTTAGGAAGACAATCAGAGTGATGTGTCATGGTGTATTACTGAGCTCTGTACTGATAACTAAAAAAAATAACTATACAAAACAGAGCAAAAAGGGGGAAAAAAGAAAAGAAAATTAAACTCTACTTCATCATTGTTCACAGAGTCACTTTTAACATTCTCTTCCCTGTGAAAAAGCGCCTTCTTCACCTCTCCTCAGGGTTAGTTTACTGTTTCTTTTTTTCCTTCTCTGACCTTTTGCAGGTTTAGAGTCAGGAATCTGGGGAGCAGGATGACATGTAGGCTGTTCACTTTAAACAAAACGACAAGCAGATCCAATCACATCCCTTTCCCCCTGATATTAATACAGCTGCAGTCAGAAGCAGAGCTTTTGCACGTTTCCATTTCCATCTACTGAAATATTTCCCTCTTTCAGGATTGTAACACGGTTCGCCTTTTGTTACAAAAGGTTTACTTGATGTTAGGCTGAATGAGCCTGAAAGGAGGCAAATAATTTAGGTGTTGAAGGAGTTGACAGAAATCCAGCAGTTAGGGAAGCCCTGTCCTGATGTGTGGCCTCATTGCTCTGCTCTCTGTTCTGCAAGCCGGTCTGAAAAGCCTCTTTTTTTCCCTCTCAGCTTCTCTAAACTTTTCTCCATCATCTACAGGATCTCATCCTTGGAAAAGCCCACATCTGGCTTTTTTTTTTTTTTTTTTTTTTTTGTAGCCACCAAGGTCACAGGAGGGCAGAGGCTTCTATTACTGTGATCTTGGTGAGTCATGAAATAAAAAGAATAACATCATACAATAAGGAGAATATGGAATATGTTTTTTTAAATGAATAATTAGATGTACATTGAATGACAAGTGGAGTATCTACGAATGTAGGATCCACTATGTCATATTTAGGAGACATATTTATATATATAGTATTGTTTAATTTTAATGGGAAATGACCTGACAGTTTCCATTAAACCTCCTCCCATCCCAACCGAATAATGTTATTATTATTATTATTATTATTATTATTATTATTATTATTATTATTTCATGGAAGACAACTTGAGGTGCAGAAAGTTTACAGATTACTGCAAATATCACAGATGATGAAAAGCATTAAACCAGAGCTTAGTACCACATCAGAGACTATTAGACTCTTGTAGAAGATTTCATTTTATCATATTAAATTAATATATATTATGACTATTATGAATATGATCAACTCCCCCATTTTAACTACTATTTTACTTTTTTTTTCCACAAATCATAACTATTACAAAACTTATAAAGGGTTGCTGTGAGAGGGTTTCATCAACAACAGCATACTCTTATACTCTTATATCTCTTCCTAAAATCCTAATTTTCTCCTGATGCTTCCATACTAAAGTAGGGTAGTGGGTTATGACGTCATCACCACTGCTGGCGCTCACAAGTCGCCATGGCAACGTCCCCAAAGCGCGCAGCTTACTACAATATAGTAAGTAAATGCAGTACGCAGGTATGTTTTTTTGGGGGGAAATCCCTCATATAAAGCACACTAGCGTACTAAATAGCCTAGCAGGCTGTATGGGGAATAAATAACAGGTCGCTTTGGCCACCCTGACTCATTAGTAGGCTAGGGTAGTGCGCGGAAGCATGGCGCTGGAGGTGAACGCGAGCTGCGCGGAGTGCGCGTCCCCGCCGCCGGACACGGGGCAGGACTCAACCGCTGTGGCTGCAACTCTGGCTGCCATCCTCATCTTCACCATCGTGGCTGATGTGCTGGGAAACGCGCTGGTCATCCTGTCCGTCTACCGCAACAAGAAGCTCAGGAACGCAGGTACAGAGAGAGAGAGAGAGAGAGAGAGAGAAAGCACGGAACATTACGCACTGCATGGAGGACCTGTAATATATATGGGTTTTCATTCTCTCCAGGCATGAGTTGACTCCTAACATCTAAACTACAGTGCTGAGGTAAAGTTTTTTAATCCAGAATGAAGCTTGCACAGGGTGGCTTAGTGCTTATTGGGGTTGGGGGGTTCGAAACCTCCCTCTGCCCCGCGTGCTCGGAGTTTGCATGTTGGGGTTTCCTCCGGGTACTCTGGTTTCCTCCCTCAGCCCCAAAGACATGCGGTGGAGGCTGATTGGCATTTCCACATTTTCCGTAGTGTCTGTGAGTGTGTGTGTGTGATTGTGCCCTGGGATGGGTTGGCACCTCGTCCAGGGTGTCCCCCGCCTTGTACCCCGTGTCTCCAGGGAAAGGCTCCAGGCTCCCCCACGACCCGTTTAGGAAAAGCGGTACCGAGAATGGATGGATGGATAGATGGACGGATGGATGGAAATTTGCATCATCATTGCAAGAAGAAGTGTTTGCCGTGTGACGTTCCATACACTTCCGTACTTTTGCGCTCGAGCTAACTTTCAACAAGAATACCGCGATCTTTACCAACACTCAGACAATTCAGACAGGTTATACGACGGTGAGTCAAATGGTCAAATGAAAACTCTTTTTCCTTTTTAATTTTTGCTTTGTTTCTTCTTTTCCTTTTCTAGATAATCTCCGTTTCATTCAGTGCAAGTGTTCCAGCTCTTAGTTCCTCTAGAAAAACCTTCGATTAACGTCTAATCTATGTAGCACTTTTAAGGTTTTCATTTGACTAACCCTTGTATATTGCACAGGGTTATTTCTACTGTTCCTGTTATAGCAGTTAAGCTATGGTGTTAAAAAAAAAAAGAAATCACGAGATACGCCGGTAACAATTACACGATCTCACCTTGTCATGCAAATCTAATCCTGTCCAAACAGGGCTGTACCACCAGAACAAGTTTTAACTGCGATTTAAAAATGGAAACAGGAAATAGACTCCTGTTACATCTCAGGAACGTTAGTCAAAGATGCTGCGCAAACCTACAAACATCAGACACCAAACTTTTCTCAATTTGTGATCAATTTTATTTATTTTATTTTTAGTTGAACTGTTCCTGCAACAGCTACACGTTTGAAAAGTATTAGACGTTAGACTGGATTCGATTAGACGTGGCTGTGAGACCAGACGGATTGGTGTTCACAGTTTCTGGCTAATCGACTACATCCTCCGTCGAGTCAGAGTGCTAAACCCTCATGGCGTCACCGAGTGGTCATTATGAAAACATGACATATGACACCCAAACACACACACACACACACACACACACACATACACACACATTGCATTTTAAATGCTGATGTTGCAGTGGTACATAATGAGTATTACATGAACAGAGTTCTGCTGCATAGCAACAAACCATGATTCATAATGTCAAGGTCAGAATGCATAATATAGTAGTTATAACATACTGTGTGTGTGTGTGTGTGTGTGGGGGGGGGTGGTATGGGTTGGGGGGGTATTAAGCATGTTCCAATCATTATTTACACAATATACCACAAAGTTCCACAAGCATGATACTGGTATTGTGAACACGTCAGGATATCATGTTTCATGTTTCATTTACGCTCTTAAACATTTAGGACCCTAAAAGTGATTTTCTGTAAGAAAGGTAAAGTAGAACTCATTCATGGAGGCTCAGAACCCTTAATTATCCACTTAATGAACTCTTTAAACAAAGTATGAATGCATTAAGTGAGTAAATGTGCGATACAAACTCCAAATTATTGCTCGTGAATTTCATCTCAATACATCTCAGGCAATTAACATGTAGCTAAACTGTTTTGTTGTTTGGCTATTTACTTGGTTAAATCTTAGGAAAAACGTGTTCTTGGAGAGTCCTTTAATAGCTCTTCAAGTTAGATAATTAAGGGTTCTTAGTGTGCCATAATGTGGCATACTGTATTATTGTATAGTTTAGTATACTATAGTCTAATGTTTGGAACACAAGGGGAAAAAAAAGGAAAGTAAAACCACAACAAAAGTAAAAGAATGGAAAGGAACAGCTGATAAACATTACGTTTCTAATGTAACTATAAGCAGATAAAAAGTATGATGTCATTTTTTAAGAAATTAAGTAATGGCTTTGGAGTTAATTTCAATTAATTTTATTTCTATAATTATTACAAATGGAAATTTTAAAATAAACATTCCACTGGTATTGCAATAAAATCTAAAGTGACGGTTTCGTGTGACGTGACAAAACCTGATGGTTAAAGCGAACAGCGCCAGTAAACTGTCTGAAGTGTGTTAGACAGCAGAGTAGGATGCGGATCAAAAATCTGATCCAGCCGTCTGAGAGAGCACATTTATATTTACAGACCAGACAAAATCCAGTCCGGCACAGAGCCGAGTAGTTGACGCTGTTGGGAATGTTTGTGTCGGTTGGAAGCTGCACTCTGTTTGGAAATCAGTTCCTCGCTCTTCTGACCGCAGCGTGAGTGATGAGGTCTGATATTTCTCAGAGTCTGAGGCTTAGTGACAGCAGAGAGCTGAAGATCAGTTTCAGTCGAGTAACGCCTCAAAGGTCAGCCAGGTATCACTGCACGGAGAATTAGTAGTTTAGTATAAGTGAGAGCACTGGATATTACTCCATGCTTCATCACTATATTACCTTATTATATTGGAGAAATGCTCTCCAAGGGTCTCTCATTAGCCGTCTCTGTTGGTCTTCAGCGTCCAACTTTCTACAACTGGACTGGTGAATTTATATCTGCTGAAATCCGTCAGTATCCAGCTCACCACTCGAGACAAACGGCATCAGATCAACCCCAAAAACCCATCAGCACTCAGAGAGAGATTGGCGCTATCCAGCAGTGAAGCCGTGTGGATAAATCATGGTGTCCTTGTACTTCTGCTATTTCCTGGCTACAGAAAAGCCTCTTCATAATTCAGGCCTAGAGGAAAATCTATACAGCGAAGTGAAGTGACGTGAGGCCAAGTGTGGTGAGCCATACTCGGAATTTGTGCTCTGCATTTAACCCATCCAGGCGCGCGCACACACGCACACACGCACACACACACACACACACACACACACACACGGAGCAGTGGGCTGCCTTTTTTTGCTGCGGCGCCCAGGGAGCAGTTGGGGGTTCGGTGCCTTGCTCAAGGGTCTCACCTCAGCCGTGGTATTGAGGGTGGAAGAGAGCGCTGGTCATTCACTCCCCCCACCTACAATCCCTGCCAGAGCTGAGACTCGAACCCATGACCTTCAGGTTCACCTTCGGGTTACAAGTCAGACTCTCTAACTATTAGGCCACGACTGCCTGTGTCACAGTAACATCACATCATTAGCTTTTGTAATATTACGTACATCTTGTCTTGAGTTAATTTAAGCTCCCTGTTGCCTTCACTAATTTATGTTCTGAATTCTGTATCCTGATTGGTCAGAAGGTGTTGATTCATTTTCTATAACAGCAGCTCTGACAGCAGTGCAGCAGGTTTATATTAATGCACCCGCTCTAATACTAAGCAAAATGTGTGTACTTGTTGCTGCTTTACATTTATGGAAGGAGTCTCCATTGTCAGAGGTGAAGCTGCAACTTTTCTGACTTCTTCAGGACAGAGGAGTTTACACTTTCATGTTTGTAAAATGACAAACTGCATTTATAAACTCGTAAACTCACATGAAAACGTCATATCCTGAGATCATGTGACTAGCTGACGGCGATAAATCAAACATGGCCTTCTCACCCAGTTGGTTTTAATTCATCCACGTATTTGGGGTGATTTTTTTTAAAGACACCTTTGTACAGGTGCTGTGTTTCTGCCACAAAATGAGTTTGTCTTTCACTGAAAAGCTCCTTAACAGCCTGCTGTTGTTCATCTACTGTATTGCTCCTGTTTTTCTGCCAAATAAACTCTAAGCGCTAACAATTAGCCTGGTAAGTCTGGTAAATTGGCCGTTGCCTGCACAGATGCTCAGCGACCTCACAGATGAAAGTCTGAGCTCATCAAGAAGAAGATAGAGTACAAAACAGTAGGCGCTAGATTGGACTAAGATAAAATGCATCTAAATCCATCGTGTATTTAAAAAAGCCAGCGGTTAGAGACAGTGTTTTGGATGCGCAGCCTCGCAGCTTAAGTCACTTGATAGTCTTTTAGTTCTGCCTGCTTTCTTTCATGCAGCGGTATTGAGAATTTCCCCAAAGCACTTGCAAAAATAAAAGATCTCTCTTTCATTTGGTGTTATATGTCGCCAGGCGAGAGACACAGCGGTCGTGGCCGCTGGATCATTTGCGAATTGGATTTTCGCTCAGTTTGCGCTACAGCACAATCCTGCCAGACTCCAGGGTTTGATTTAAGACAGTTTGGTTTGGAAAGTCCATCTAATGAGCTGATTCTGTTCTCTCAGAGAGCCAACAAAAAAAAATTCCCAGGAGCGGGAAAAAAGTTTTTATTTTCATGACGGCGGTCAGATCGAAAGGTCACGTTCATTAACAAAGGTGCATGTTAAAGCGTTGGCGTCCTTCATGTGGAAATAACGTTGGACTGATTTCGATAAATGCGACGTTTATGACGTGATCATCAGGATTGCAATCAGAAATGAGCGTAGCTTTAATCATTTTAATGAAGCAGATTGTTTAAACCAGAGGTAATTGCAACACTGGGAGGAAATCAGTATGTAATAAATAATGAGAACGATTCACGATTGGGTTTCACTTCTTTTATTGCTGCTATGTTAGATACGTGACCTCAGTGTGCTTGTGCGTTGTGGGATTTCCTGAGGCTAGTGAGGAGGACAGCGGTGTGTTTGTTCCTTTGTACCTTTACTTTTCCCAACAGGTACGATGTTACAGGAAGGCTATCTGAAAGCAGCATTCACTCAAGAGCTCACAGACTACATCAAGTCTTACACCAAACCTTTCTGTCCTCCTCTGTGTGTCTGTCTCTTGTTTTTTGCTTTTTCTAAATAATGACATCTGATCAGGAAGCTGCTGGCCACAAGGTCATGGAGAAGCCAGGGGTTATTATTGGATTATCAGGGTTATTACAAAAACTTAATCTTTTTAGGTACTATTTAAATATTTTATAAAATGGTTTACAAAAATTCACATGAAACCATTTATTCATTCAACCTTAGTAACCAGGGGATCTGTCAAAGGTTCTTTGGATAGTTAAGGGTTCTTTAGATCCTTCTGTGAAACAGAAACCCTTGGTTGTTCTACAGAACACTTGAAGAACACTTCAACTAACATCTCAGCATTCACCCGAGTGAACTGGAATTGATCAGCTATTATTAATTAATATATCTTATATATAATATGCGTAGCATATTGTGCAAACATTTTACAAGAAAACATGCCCTGAAGTGTCTTGATTCATCACCAATGATGGACAAAGAGGAAAAGAAATTGAGATTTCTCCTTTATTTCATCTTTATTGCTTGAATGCTTTGACAACATTGAACAGTTCTACATTAAATATTGCCAACCTCAACCTTAATGTTTGTTTTTCTCCTTGTTTTACGTCAGGTAATATCTTTGTGGTGAGCCTTTCTGTGGCTGACCTGGTGGTGGCGCTGTACCCGTACCCCCTGGCCCTGCTGGCCATCTTCCATGGCGGTTGGACCCTGGACGCAGTACAGTGCCAGCTGAGCGGCTTCGTTCTGGGCCTTGGTGTCATCGGCTCCATCTTCAACATCACAGCCATTGCCATCAATCGCTACTGCTACATCTGCAACACGCTGCACTACGAGCGCTACTACACGCGTCGCAACACTTGTCTGTGTGTGAGTCTTACGTGGCTCCTGAGTGCCGTCGCCACGCTGCCCAACTTCCTGCTCGGTTCGCTGACCTACGACCACCGGGTCTTCTCCTGCACGTTTACACAGACCATCAGCTCTTCATACACGGCCTGCGTGGTCCTGGTCCACTTCCTGATCCCACTAGCCGTCGTGTCCTTCTGTTACCTGCGTATCTGGATGCTGGTGATCAGGGTCAAAGGTCGTGTGCGGCCCAGACCCTGGGCACGGGCCGCTGACCTGCGCCACTTTCTAACCATGTTTGTGGTGTTTGTGCTTTTCGCTGTGTGCTGGGCTCCGCTGAACTTCATTGGCCTGGCTGTGGCACTGGACCCGGTCAACGTGGCGCCTAAGGTACCCGAGTGGCTCTTTGTGGCCAGCTACTTCCTGGCGTACTTCAACAGCTGCCTAAACGCTGCCATCTATGGCCTCCTTAACCAGAACTTCCGCCGCGAGTACAAGCAGATCCTCCTCTCACTTTGCACACCCCGAGCTCTGTTCCCTGATAACTCCCGATGCAACACTGAGGCCTTTAGAAGCAAGCAATCCCCTGCTGCGACCAACAACATCCTGGTGGAGGCTCACCTGTGAGGAGGTGGAGCTTAACTGTATCAATACCTTGTATGAAAATGGGTGAAATTGTTATTAGCAAGAATAAACGTTTAAAGACGACAGACACAGGTGTCTCCAAAAACTTCAAGTTTACATCTCCATCTAAGCAATCACCTGTTCCAGTATCAACCTGCTGGATGCTCACATTTTGAGATGGTGCTAAATATAAGTGAGTGGAGTGGCTTAACTGCACAACGGTATGCAAAATGGGTTGGAATTTGGTGGTCCTTTGGCAAGCGCTTGAAATAAAGACTGCAAATGGAGACTACAGGTTGACATTTCCAATCAAAGCAACCAAAGTGCTACTCAGACCAATCGTAAGCAGTGTACAAACTAGCGCTTCTTTCTGAGCTTTGTTCTTCAACAGCTTCCAATGCAACACCGTGGTCTATAAACACACTAGCTACCAGCAGCAACAACATCCTGGTGGAGGCTTGCCTGTAAGGGGGTAGCCTAAATGTTAATAAAAGGAAGGGCTTGACTGGTAAAGATTTTGGTGGATGTTTATCTTTATGGGTGGTGCTAAGTGAGGAGAAGAGCTTACCTGCACAAATGCAAAACGGGTGAGATTGACAACCGCTTGAAGTAAGACCAAAGACCCAGGTGTCTCTAAAGACTCTGACTGGAGAGAGCAGGTTTACATTTTCAATCCAAGCAACCACAATATCTAGCATATGATCAGACATGCTACTGTCTACATCACATAAATGACTTAGACAACTAAAAAGTTTCATACAGTACAGCAGATCCTGTATTCTGCATGAACCGTGTTCTCCGGTAGATCCTGATGCAACACCTTGGTCCATAAAAGCAATAAAACAAGAAACCCAACCAACCAACTAACCAACCAGCAAGATCAACAAGAACATAACCAGCATAAAACCAAACCAAAGCGAACAACTGACCATCTCCAACCTGGTGGAGGCTCACCTATAGCTGTAGGACTGAATATCAGGGAGGGGAGGAGTTTGACTGCACAACTTTATGAATATTGGAGAAGTCCAGTTATCTTCATCTAACCTAAAAACCTAGCACAGGCTCACCTTTGGGTGTAGGGCTAAATATCAGGGGTATGACATTATGCAAAATGGAGGACATTTGGTATACAGTTGGTGATATTTTGAGGACGTTTGGTGGATGCTGATAGTAAGATCCCAGACACAACTATCACCAAAATCTGTTATCTCAATTCAACTAAAAATCTTCCAGTTACACAAAGTGTTAGCGTACAAAACAACCCAAAAACCTGGGCTAATTGTCTCATCATAGTCTTTAAGGACCAGAGTTTACACCAAACATGTCTAGTTTTCCAGCTCTAATGCTAATACAGATGCAGTGCAGTCCAAAAAGAAGCTAACCTACAAGATCTAAGAATGTCAGAAGGTATTTTTCCAGCGCTCGCAAACTTTGGCGCAGGACGATAATTAGCTACAATCTGGTCCTTATCTTTTTCTTATCTTCTGCATGGAACATCTTCAGTGTTCCATGTTTCTCAAACCTCAGTCCTTGAGGGTGAAAACACTCCACAATTTCTTCTTCTTCTTTTTCCAGCCAGTGCCTCTTCTTACCTTTGAGCTTTAATTTTATTAGGTCCGTCTGCTAGTTAGCTTCAGTCAAACGGGACAGCATTTGGTAGCTAGCTAGTGATCAAGTAAATGTTGGGAAACGACTGTTAATCTTTTTTAAAGCCAATTTCCTAACATATTGTGATTTAAACATATCTTTTGAATACTCAGCAGCATACTGATGGCTCGTGTGAGTTACATGTAGCAGTGTTCTCTCACTGTCTGACGCTAACACTAGCAGTTGTGCTAGTTTGGGTCATGTGAGGCTGCTGTTCCTCAGGCTTATTCGAGAGATGGAGTTCAGTTTTGATCTTCTGGCTTCAGGGGAAGTTTTGATTATCAGATCGGGATTAAAAAAAAAAAATTAGGAAATGAGGGTGTTGTTCAGACTTTTCCGAAGTATCTCACGGCTTCACTCAGTAAATAAAGAGGTCGAAGACTGATTCTCTCAAGACAAACCGACTGTTGCTCTTGCGAGGAAAACGTAAAACTAGCCAGATTCTTTAGGATCATAAACTGATGACTCATGATCAGTGTTTTCTCTATAATGCTGTTGGTCAGTTTTATAAAATCAACCCCATCAACTTTGCTCTCTTTACGAAAGCTCACGAAGGTTTTGTTCATCATTATCAATGTTTCAATGATGTTTTTGTATTTACATGCTTATTTTTATGTTGAAATGTTATTTTTTTATTATTAAACTCTTGTATGAAATTGTATTTTTAACCCAGATGAGTGTGTTTCGTTGCATGCACCGGTGCTGAGCACTAAACTTTATACCTACGTCTTTTTCCAGTTGCATCGCTCTGTCTTAAATTAATCATAAATTAACGATTATTATCAAAAAGGACAAATGATCCTCATTTTTAAAGTAATGTGTAAATGATTTAATAGATAAGCAAAGTGATTGTTTCTCTACATCAGTTACGCATCGATCACAAGCTACTGAATCAAATCGCATCCATTCAGTGATAGCGTCAAATATCGTATCGTTACCTTAGCAACAGAAATCAGTGTCGTATTCTTTTTAGAAATTGTATTCTTTCTTTCTTTCTTTCTTCACCTTTGTGTTTCATCCTTCTTTCTTTCCTCCTTTCTTTCTTTCTCCATCTTTTTCTTTCTTTCTTTCTTTCTTTGTGTTTCATCTTTCTTTATTTATTTATTTCTGTCTTTCGCTGACACTGGAGACTCCCATCTTTGTCTTTCTTTCTTTCTTTCTTTCTTTGTCTTATTCTTTCTTTTTCCATCTTTGTCTTTCTTTCTTTCTTTCTTTTTCATTTATTCAGTCTTTCTTTCTTTGATTTATTCTTTCTTTCTTTCATTTATTTATCCTTTCTTTCTTTCCCCATCTTTGTCTTTTTCTTTCTTTCTTTCTTTCTTTGACTTATTCTTTCTTTCTTTCTTTCTTTCTTCTTTCTTTCTTTCTTTCTTTCTTTCTTTCTTCACCTTTGTGTTTCATCCTTCTTTCTTTCCTCCTTTCTGTCTTTCACTGACACTGGAGACTCCCATCTTTTTCTTTCTTTATTTCTTTCTTTCTTTATTTCCTTCTTTTTTTTCTTTCTTTCTTTCTTTCTTTCTTTCTTAGTGTTTCATCTTTCTTTCTTTATTTATTTCTGTCTTTCGCTGACACTGGAGACTCCCATCTTTGTCTTTCTTTCTTTCTTTCTTTCTTTCTTTCTTTCTTTCTTTCTTTCTTTGTGTTTCATCTTTCTTTCTTTATTTATTTCTGTCTTTTGCTGACACTGGAGACTCCCATCTTTGTCTTTCTTTCTTTCTTTCTTTCTTTCCCATCTTTGTCTTTCTTTCTTTCTTTCTTTCTTTCTGTTTCATTTATTCAGTCTTTCTGTCTTTGATTTATTCTTTCTTTCTTTCATTTATTTATCCATCCTTTCTTTCTTTCTTTCTTTCTTTTTCCATCTTTGTCTTCCTTTCTTTCTTTCTTTCATTTATTTATCCATTCTTTCTTTCTTTCTTTCTTTCTTTTTCTTTTACTTTCCATTCTTTCTTTAATTCTTTCACGTAGCCTCTGTCTCCCCCTAGTGGTGGCTTATAATAATAGCACCTACACGTATGACTTCAGCGTCACGTGACCACACCCGGAAGTAAATCTTCACTCGTTTCATTAGAATGCCATAGCGCACTATTGCGTTTGTTTACGCATTAAATTAATTACGGTGTTTTTAAAAATAATAATAATAATAATTCTTTTGCAAAGCGAAGATGCAGAGCTACGACCAGGCGCATCTCAGCTCGAGGTCTGGCCCTGTGACAGACAGCAGAGGGTAAATGAATCACACTTTAATGAATACTAGCTTAGCATGTTAGCAGCAGCGCACTGAAATAAACAGCGGCTTATTATAGGGATAAACACTGATTAGACATTTCATATGAATAAAATAACCGTTTTTTAGTCCTTTCAGAGAAAATATATTGTATTCAGAGGAACTGTATAGAAGAGGAAGAAGAGTTTATTGGACTCAATAGAGGAACTGCACTGCATTTAATGCACGTGCGTTTAATGAATTACTACAAAAATCAATCAGTTAAATGAGTTTATGGTTTAAAAGTCAGTTACATGAGCCTTTTGGAAAAGAGCACATTTTATAATTGAAGATGTTACTCTCTCGATCACATTCTGAGACTCTGCCGCGAAACTTATGGCTTTAGAAATTAACATGACATCCAGCACAAAAAATCTGATTAATTAATCAATCAAAATAAATCAAATTAATTAATCTGACCAATTTTTTTCTTTTTCTTGGCCAGATATGGATGAACGTTTTACACGATCAGATTGTTTCTCTTGTCATTTGAATGTTGTTACATCAGAAACCTGACGAGTAGCTGAAATGATGACGTTTCTTTCATTCTCTCTCTCTCTCTCTCTCTCTCTGTTTCTCCAACAGGAATGATGGATCATTATTAGCGGTACTGAAGACTTTGCTGTTTTTCACCATCCTGATGATCACTCTGCCCATCGGACTCTACTTTGCTTCCAAAAAATATTTGTTCGAAGGTTTGTTTGCGCTCACACCATGTTCAGAAATCTTCCATGTCGCGTTACAGAGAGAGAAAGAAAAAAAAACGCAAAAAAAAGCGCAAACTCCTCCGTCCTGAAGATGTTGGAAAAGTTACAGCTTTACTTCTGACTGTTACAAAGCGCTGACACTGGAGACTCCTTCCATAAATGTTACATAAAAACATTTCTTCTTCGTGAAAACTTCAAAGTTTTTTAAAAATCCATTTATTATTTGTGAAGCTGTTACTATAGAAACAGTAACATCAGAACGATTACAATAACACTGTGATGTAATCCTTTCCCTGTCTCTCTCTCTCTCTCTCTCTCTCTCTTTCTCTTTCTCTCTTTCTCTCTTTGTTCTCAGAATCTCTGGGTTACTCCAGCAACGACAGCTACTTCTACGCCGCCATCTTGGCCGTGGTGGCCGTGCACGTGGTCCTGGCGCTGTTTGTTTACGTGGCCTGGAACGAGGGATCGCGGCAGACGAGGGAAGGAAAGCAGGACTGAGGGAGAGGAAAAAGGATTAGGAGAGGTAGAGAGAGAGAGAGAGAGAGAGAGAGAGAGAAACCAGGCTTTTGATTCTGTTAAAAAATGAAAGAAAAAGAGAAAGCGAGAGAGAGAGAGAGAGAGAGACACACACACACGAGTGAAACACACACGAGACTTCTGATGCAGTGAAAACACACGTACCGTAGGCGTGTACCTACAGGGTCAGAGGTCACAGTGAAGCCTGAGGAGTGTGTAATGTGTTGTAGAAGGTTTAAGGGTTCTTCTGGGGAAAGCTTTAGGGTTCTGTGTAAAATTGTACACCACTGTTTCTTTATCATAAAGAACTCAAAGTAGAACCTTTTTAGAGCCTAAGAGAACCCTTAATTATCCACTGAACCCTTAAAGAACCATTTTTTCTAATAGGTTCTAGAGATTAAAAACCCAGCAGTGAGCAGTTAACACCAGCTTCTCCGTGCACTTAGGAAATGGGTCCTTTAGAAGGTTAAAGCTCCTTTGGATAATTCCGAGCTCCAGTAAGAAGCCGCTGTGTTGTACAGTTCCGCGTAGAACCCTTTAAAGCTTTCCCCAGAGGAACAACCGAAGAATCCTTATTCAGGAACCTTGTGGAACGAAAAATAAAATAAATAAATAATAAAAATCCAGTATGACAGTTTTTGGTGTCTCAGTACAGCTTGTTTATACACAGGACTTGAAACGCTATAATTCGGTTCTAAAAAGTGCTAGAATGTTGTTCAGAGTGAAGACGTTGATTAAAACTAGACCGTGCAAGATAGTGGTAGTGTTCACCTTTCTGTAAAGCGTACAAACCCCGCACATGTAACGCATCTAACAGCCTAGCATCTCACACACACACACACACACACACACACACACACACACACACAGGTTTATGTGACCCGGAAACAAAACGTAATTGCCCGTAATGCTCATTAAAATCCGTTTCATGTGTCGAGGTTCGGCTTTTTCTCCTCCTTCTGCGCAGCGAGTTCAGTTTTCACATCATCGTTATAATGTGATCTACACTTTTATTGTGATTGTTATTGTTAAACTAATAACCGATCTTTATATGATGCTTACAGAGCTCCTGATGGGACCTTTGCAGAAAAAATAAAAAAATTAAAATGACATTCTTCTAAAAAAAAAAAAAAAAAAAAGTGCACACGTGATAATTTTCCACTTTCGCAAGATTATTTTTCTTTAAGAAAACTAGAATTAACGCAGTAGTTACACCCGAGATAACGATACATCACGTCCCTTTCTTTCAGAAATTGTTTTTTTTTTCATGACTACAGAAAATAAACAAGTGTGCATTTTTTTCATAAAGAAAACGAAAAACGTTACACCGTGTCCTTTGCTTTGCGTGAAAACGGAAAATGAGTTCCTTCGCACACGCACTGACCGATTTTTCGTAAGAATTTTTGTGTGTGTGTGTGTGTGTGTTTGTCCTCAAGGAAATCAAGTCTCCAATGTTCTAATGTGTACTTAATTTAACCATTGTGCATTTAAAGAAAAAAATAAATAAAGCTGTGATAGAAACCGTTTCAAAATCGTTTGTATCTGAATTTTTATTTATTTATTTTTTTTGTCTTAGCAGTCCTAACGATTTAATTATCAAAATATTACATATTTATTTAGAAATTTTACGTACTGGAGATAAGGTATCTTGGGAGTCAGAGAACATGCAGAAGAACAGAGAGAAGGAATGCTGATGGAAACGGAGGAGAGGGGGGAAAAAAAGAAACACTCGTCGGTGCGGAAATTCTGAGCGCACGTCTGAGGGTCGGAATTCCGGCGTGTCCGCGGCGTCCCGTCCTCTCCTGCGGGTGACTGCATTCCCTCCACATCACCTCACTGTCTACAACACACACACACACACACACACACACACACTCGGGATTCCTCCTGTGTCTCAAACAGACTTGGATTAAAGAAGTTCAGCTCCCCTTAAGTTTGTGGTTTTTAGACGCTTCACCTTTTACGTTTTTTTCCATATGTGATTTTCTCACGTGAAGAATTCATCACGGATTGTTCGCGTGATGTCACGAGTCCGCATGAGCAATTGTAGGAAGTAACATCCTCTATAATAGGAACACCTGCCTCCCTGCTCTTTCATGCCAATCAATCAGTCCGATCAGCCAATCATGTGTGAGCAGGACAGTGCGTAAAATCACACAGCTAGAGGTCAAGAGCTTCAGTTAATGTCCTCATCACACCAAAAACCATCCATCGAGCCGCAGTAGTGCGGGTGGAGACGCCTTGCTGGTGGGAGAGAGCTCAAATAACCACTCTGTGCAACCGTGCTGAGCAGAAAAGCATCTCAGAATGTGCAGCATTGAAATCGGGATCATCGCTGTTTTATCTGGTTTAGGTTCAAGCTGCATGTAATTAAACAGACTTAAAAAAAAGTCCTCGCAAAACTCTTTCTCTTCAGTCAGCAATACGGCGACGGAAAAAGCTAAAAACTGCAGGAACATTCGGAAAAAACGTTATTACAAGCACATTATAAGCACATTTTAGCTTTCTTGCTTTTTCACTGTGCAGGCATTTGTTGTGTAATGTGTGTGTGTGTGTGTGTGTGTGTGTCCATTCATGTATAAGTGCCAAACATTAAGGTGTGGTCCTGAAAGAGCTTAAATCTTCCTTTACTTTGTATGACTCACCCCAACACACACACACACACACACACACAAAGTGACATAAGTGGACGTTGTGTAATGCATCTTTACTCTCATTTCCTCTGTTTTATGTGCTTCTGTCACTGCAGCCCAAAATAAGACATTACCATGGAGAGGTCAGGACCACACACACACACACACACACACACACACACACAAAGCCTACATAACATCCTCCGCTTACAGAAACACAACACAGAAACAGTTTACAGTTTGTGTAAAACAGTTGGAGAGTTCATTAAGGGGAAGGAGGTTTGACTGCTTTACAACAGCTATACACACTGCGCACACACACACACACACACACACACACACACACACAAAACACTAAGTATTATTAACACACATACCTGAGGTGTAGTTCATCAGAACAAGAACTGGAAAGTGAACCTGGAAACCGGAGTCTGAAACCAGAATCAAAACTGCAAATAAGAATATGAATTGGAAGCTGAATCTGAGTTGGAATATGGATTGAAGCCTGACTCATAATCCGAATCTGACTCGTAATCTGAATCGGTAGAAAGATCAGAATCTGAGTAAAAATTGGAATTGGAATCAGACTGAAATGGTAAACCAGAATGTGTGTTGGTATCTGAAATCAGAATCGAGATGGCAGATAAGAATGTGAATTTAAATCTGAATTGGGAGCTGAATCAGAATTGTAATGGTGTTCAACATATAAAATAGAATATGAACATGAATCTGAACCTGAATTGAATTCTGAATAAAGAATCAGAATCTAATCCTAATATGAATGGGTAGAAAGATCAGAATCTGAATAAGAATTTGAATCGGGAAACCAGAATCTGAATCTTTCAGTATATGAATTAGAATCTGAATCTGATTCAGAACCAGAATTAACATCAGAACATGAATCTGAACCTGAATCAGAAACTGAATGTGTATAAAGAATAGAATTTGAGTGAGGATCCGGATCTGTTTCAGAACAAGAATGGGAATCTGAATCGGACTGAATGAGGAAACTAAAATCTGAATCGGCATCCAAATTAGAAACAAAATGCAAATAAGAATATGAAGTGGAATCTGAATGTGAAGCTGAATCAGACTTGGACTTGTTTTCAGCATATAAATTAGAATCTGAATTTGACTCACAAGCAGAATTTGTATCTGAATTTGACCTAAAACTGGAACCAGAATATGAACTGGAATCTGAATCTGAATCAGAATTGAATGGGAATCAGCGTCAGAATCTGGGTGAGAATCTGAATCTGTATCAGAACAAGAACTGGAATCTCAATCAGGTCTGAATCGGCAAACCGGAATCTAGTTGCTGTCTGAATCAAAATGGCAAATATGAATATGAATTAGAATCTGAATCAGTGTCTGAATTGACAGCTGATAAAGAAATCCGATTCAGGAATTAGAACCAGAAAGAAACGCAGAAAAAGAAAAAAAGGTTTAATAAATGGAATAGCACGAGTATTAAAATTTAGAATAACTAATATCTGTTTTTTTTGTTTGTTTGTTTTTGGGTTTTTTTTTGCAGTGTGAACAAAATCCAGAATGTTCTGAGATAATACAGTAGGTCAATAATCGGTTATAGAAAGTACCAGAAGTTTTATCTTCTTATAAGTTACTGCCTGTATGATAATACACACAACATCCTGCCATCCACAACTCGTCCAAATGACAGCATAGCTAAAAATAGATAGTGTGTGTGTGTGTGTGTGTGTGTGTGTGACTTTACTGATACAGAGCTGCTGATGTTGTTGTTGGCTTGCAGCTTCTCTTAAGTAATTATTCAACTGATATATTGAATTCTGTTTTCTTTTTTGTGCGTTTTATATAACAGTTTAGTTTAAATGTAGTTTAAGAATAGGCTAAGCCTGTGTGTGTGTGTGTGTGTGTGTGTGTGTGTGTGTGTGTGTGTGTGTGTGTGTATGGGGGCAGGGGAAGGGGGTGCTGATGAATGTTCTGTTGTTCAGTACCACTTCCTCAATTTGAACACATCCACTTCCTGTATTTTGATAGTGCCACGGTAACCTTGGGTGATTCACCAGCTAGTGACCGTCGCCATGGAGACCGGCTTCTCTCCCAGCCTCGATAGCAGTGTGTCCACGGAGAGGACAGTCCAGAGCGGCGTTTTCTCTATTTGCAGGGGCTAATCTGGATTAGCTGGCTTTACACACACACACACACACACACACACACACACACACACACACACACACTGATCTGTGCTGCATTAGAAGATTGTGAACGTGCAGTGATGTCAGTAACAGGTGGGCATGGCTAAACCGGCACAATAAATTGCGTATACCGTTTTCGTTAAGGTGTTTTTAATCCAAACCCATAGATAAAAACACTATACTATATCGTTGATGTTGCCTTTTAAGGAAAAGGGGCCGGACTAACCAGCTCTGCTCCAACTGGGGGGCGGAGCTACTGGAAAAATGTAAACAGAACCTGAAATAAGGAAATCCATTAGCATGGGTTTTTTTTCACATTCTTCAAGAAATCCAGATCCTATTATTGTGCAAATTAACAAACAAATGCCCCATCCTCATGCCCCGCCCCCCTCACCCTCCTACGCCGACATTTGCATATTGGAGCCTGATTGGTTCTTATATTTTATGATGTAATAACACTGTCCTGGTCGGTTAGGGTCAATGGATAGATCGTCATTAGTTTTTTAATGAGGTTTTTACAACCAACAAGCCTGTGTTTGATTTTCCAGACTTACTCAGATTAATCCTTTGAAAAGGACTGAATTGTAAAAAAGTTTTATTTATTATAAACTAGTTCAGGAGTGCTCTAGATCTCATTAGCAAAAGTAATGCTTTCCTCAAACACCATCAAGTTTCAGACGGTGGTGACTGATTTATTATTATTATTATTATTATTATTATTTATAGTGAACCTGTTGCGGTCGTGACTTGTGTGACACGATAACGGCACTCTTGGCTCGTGCTCCCGGTTTCCAGACAGTGACGCTGTCCGCCATTCTCAGCCGATGACATCCGAGAGAGAGAGAGAGAGAGAGAGAGAGAGAGCGCGAGAGAGAGAGAGAGAGAGAGAGCGCGTGCCGTGTCGTGCGCGTTCTCGTCTTGTGACTCTGTACCGGTGAATCGGGACTTCTTTTTCACTCCGTCACGCTCGGGTCTCCGTTATTTAATTATTTGTTTCATTAAATACATTTTTTTTTTGCGCGTGACGACAGGTGTACAGAAGGAAAGCCGTGCGCGTGTCTGCCTGCATGACCGCACGCGCTGGGAAAAAAAAAAAAAAAAAGTCAGCCGTGGAAGTGAAGTAAAGACAAGTCGCGCGCAGAAACGGTGCCGGTTATGTAACTTGGCGCTCGCGAGTGGAACGGGCCAGACGCTGAGAAGCTCCGGTGTGTGTGTGTGTGTCAGTGTGTGAGTCGGGATCAGCTCGTCTCGCGCTCCGGTGAGTATCCACGGGGTGTGTTTTCAGTGCGCGCGGTCTGAAAGCTGTCATCGCGTGCGCGACCGGGACCGGGCTTTCACGTGCGCGGAAAAACATCTCTCTCTCTCTCTCTCTGTGCGTGTGTGTGTGTGTGTGTGCGTGTTGCCTGATGCTTTTTTGGATTTTGTTTTATTTCTAAAACTTTCTTTGAGAACAAACCTTGACGTTAAAAATCACAGCACGCGCGCTGCTGTATTATTATTAATTGCTTTACCAGTGTTGTTGTTGTTTGTTTGTTTGTTTGTTTGTTGTTGTTGTTTGTTGTCAATCTTCTTTTACTAGATATTACGCCAAAGTAACACACCACTTAAAGTCCTCCTGTAACCATGGCGACCGGCATTGACACACTGATTTAATACACTTTTGCACCACATCACAGCATAACTCCCTATCAGCCTCTCTTATCGTGACCAAACAGGACGCCATGTTGATTATTGCTTTCCCTCTGAGGGACCTAAACAGTGTGTTTGGAAGTTTTGTCATGAAAAACGTCGCTGCAGGAGGGAAAAAAAAAAAAAAAGGTTGCTGGTTACACAACAAATGATTTGGACTTGCTGCTGTGACGTCATGCCCCTGATTCCCGCGTGCTGGGGGGGGCGGGGTCATGCCATACGTAACACATTTAACTCGGATAACCGCTTAACATGATCGAAATGCTAACAACCATCTTACGTCACTGATCTAAATGCAGATCCTGGGGTATAAGTAGCTTTCTAGAAGTCGCTTAGAACACTTAGGTTCTCAAAGTGGGGTCCGTGGAACCCCAGGGGCCCGTGACGCGTAGCAACGGGGTCTGTGATTGATTGATTGATTGATTGATTGATTGATTGATTGATTGATT
>CM075000.1:16322473-16339973 GCA_037576825.1 Pangasius krempfi
CCCTGCATGTGTGTGCCTTGTTTGTATTAACTTTACCCCCCCCCTGATGCCCTTTAAATTCGGCTTTAGTTTGTTTTTGTGTGTTTTTCTCCCCCCCCCCCCCCCCCCCCCGTGTAAAAGTGCTGATGTGGGCGACCTTAAGGTCAAGGCAACACATTTACTGAGACTAAGCATCTGTGTGTGGGTTTGGTGTACATTGTGCAAGTGCTGCACGTGTTGTGTATGTATGTCAATATGTAAATTGTAAGGTGAGATTTGGACAGCCTTAGTGTTACTGTGTTATCTGTTATCTCCGTGAATGAGGTTATTAGTCAACAGACCCAGAAGGAATGAATCACTTATTACACTCTGTTTCATTCAGTGTACCAGGTGAGTGTACCAGGTGAAAGAGCCTTCCTCGATCTCTCTGGTTCTGGCTTTTGTTGTCCCGTTATCTCCTGTTTCTTGGTAAAACATCATTGCTTTCTGCATAGTATGAACCTGTGTGTGAGTTATGGGTGAGTCAGAAAGTACCTCCTACTGTCACAGAGCCACTAATCCTTAAACACTGTGCGTGTGTGTGTGTGTGCAACAGGCATCACCTCATGTGACATTAAGCTGTGTTTAATAAGGAGACAAAGGGTTTCCTGATCCTTCCAGCTAGTTGCTGTCTGCTTATATTCAGATATTCAGAGGTAGTACCACCAGCACTTATTTTTCATGTAATTCAGTGGAAAGTGCCTGCAACCCATTCAGAAGGTGGCCATTGTTTAAAAAAGAGGTGATTCACCTTGTCAGGGATTTTGTACGTGTGTGTGTGGGGGTCATGGATTATGGATTTTGATCAGAGGTCATGGCCACACTTGTTGGTTCTGGAGTGCATGGAGTTGGTGCTGTTAGGCTATCAGGCTAGAGTGGTTAGGGTGGGTTTGTTAGGAGTCAGGCTTGGTCCTCAGGGTCAACATAAGGCAGGCTAGGTCCACAGGGTCATCATAAGGCATGCTAGATCCTCAAGGTCATCATAAGGCAGGCTAGGTCCACAGGGTCATCATAAGGCAGGGTAGATCCTCAGGGTCATCATAAGGTAGGCTAGATCCTCAGGGTCCTCATAAGGAAGGCTAGGTCCACAGGGTCATCATAAGGTAGGCTAGGTCCACAGGGTCATCATAAGGCAAGCTAGACCCTCAGGGTCATCATAAGGCAGGCTAGGTCCTCAGGGTCATCATAAGGCAGGCTAGATCCTCAGGGTCATCATAAGCCAAGGTAGAGCCTCAGGGTCATCATAAGGCAGGCTAGGTCCTCAGGGTCATCATAAGGTAGGTTAGGTCCTCAGGGTCCTCTTAAGGAAGGCTAGGTCCTCAGGGTCATCATAAGGTAGGCTAGATCCTCAGGGTCATCATAAGGCAGGCTAGATCCTCAGGGTCATCATAAGGTAGGCTAGATCCTCAGGGTCATCATAAGGCAGGCTAGATCCTCAGGGTCATCAGGAAGCAGACTGGTTCTTTGGGGCCATCAGAAGGCTTGATTGCTTCTGAAGCCATTAAGAGGTTGGTTCCAAATGAGTAGGAACAGAAATAAGGCCAGGAACAAAAGCAAAGTCAGAAACTGAGCTACAAGAACAAGAGAACAAAGACAGGGCCTGACTTAATAAAGTGCATTAGGTTAAACTGTCTGAACAGCTGGACGGGCTCGTTTAACAAGTCACAAGAAATTCATGTGATTTCCGTGGAGGTATTAGTTACAGTAATTACTATTATTACAGCCTTGTGGGTGGAGCAGAACACTTTTTCTTTCCTTTTAATTTTAACTAGAACTCATTTGACTGTGATACTTGGCAGAAAGAACAATGCAGCTGAAATGATTTCCTTTAAACTACGCTGAGTTGATACAGGTGCAATTACGCAATGCATTTCTGTGTTTGTGTAACTGTTTTTTTTTTTTAACATCATTACAATTCTAAACTTTCCCAGAGTATCATAAACTCCATGCTTGCAAAATTGAGAATGCAGATCTAGTATCAGCTCAGTGGCTAACCTCAACCAGGACAGGAATCCGATGGTCATGACAGATGATATGTGTGAGTGGATTAATGATGGAGCATTTTTCCCTGTTGAAAAGCTCATGTCAAAGACTTAACAGCTGCACTGCAACTCACACCCTCCCTTTTTAACCACTGTATCACCCTTTTTAACACTGTGTGAGAAAGATTTTTTTTTTTTTATAATCTGTACATGGTCCTAAATTAAACTAATCACAGTGAACCTTCCTGCCCATTTTTGCCTGTCTGGTCACTCTCCCTGCTCTTGATTAAGCTCAGACAACAGACTTAAACCAAATAAAAACTAAACTACTTCAAAGGCTGAAATTGATCAACAACTAGCTGTATTTATTGTGCTCCAGCACCATGGATGTTATTTTGAATGTAAGCCTCTAGCAGTGGGCTGAAGTCTACTGAAACCTTGGGGTTCTTTAAGAATTTCAGTAGGAAACCGATTACATCCTGATCCCAAATGTAGAGAAATTAAGACCTTTGTTGACAAGGGTGCCAGATCTTTTGCCCTGTTTTTGATGCCAAGCAGCTCACGCGACTATCACTCCTGATAAATAGCACGTTTTATTAAAAGCTGCTGTGGGAGAATTAAAGTCTTGCTTGGACCTTGTTTTGTTCAAAATTTCTTACACTGATATTAGGACACAAGCTCTCTTTAAATAAGTTAGGATTGTGTAGGATATTGGGACAGGACCTACAGTATTGAAATAAGACCCTAGCTTATTGGGAAGGTATTCTTATTTATTTGGAAAGCGTCTTAGCTTATTGGGACAGGACCTTGTTTGGCCTAATAGGAACTTTTTAGGATGTAGCCATATCTTAATTCAGTGACACCATAATGTATTGAAAAAAGGGCCTAACTTATTGGGATTGGGACACAATTTATTATATTAATTTGATTTTTATTAATGTTTATTGGGATGGTGAACTAATACAAAACTGCTATGCTTACGCTTGCTGTGCTTACACATTTGGATGAGACTTTAGCTTATTGGGCCAAGACCCTAAATTATTGGGTTGGACCAATAATATATTGGGCTTGGAATGTATTTTATTGGGTAGGGCCCTAAATTGTTGCGAATGGGGCCCTATCTTATTACAATAGACTTAGGACTACAATTGTGGCCACAATTTTCTGGGAGAAGAGATCTCAATTATGTTAATTATGACCCCAGAATAAGGATCTTATATTTTGGTACTTTTCTGTTTGGGACAAAGCCCTAAATTATTGGGATGGGACAATTTATTTTTGGAATGAGACTTTAGTTTTTAATTTATTTTAGGCATTTTAGCCCTAATATGCTAAAATTGGGCCTTAATGACTGATTTTGAGCCACAGCTTATTGGGGTAGAGGCCCACTTTATTGGAACACTGCCTTAATTTTGTTTTTTGTGGCCATAAATTATTGGGATGGAGCCCTAACCTGTGATTGTTATTAGGACCTTAGTTTATTGCGATTGGACTGAAGCCTTGGCTTGTGTTTTTCTGGAGAAGTTTTGTTCCTTCACCGATGTTCTTAACTTTGTTGTGGGTTAGCAGTTAAAGGGTTAACAAGGAACAATAGGACTAAAATCTGTGTGTGTGTCAGAGAGAGAGAGAGAGAGAGTGAGAGTGTTTGTGAATGGGAGTGGCTGAAATATGGATCAAACACACCTCCTTCTATCTTGCACTTCTGCTAAGGTTCTTCTAATGCTACGAAATTGCACAGTAAAGTTTCCCCATGACTGAAGCATGGTAAATATGTGCGTGTGTGTTTGTGTGTCAGGACCCTATAGTATCGTATAACCATATATGGCTGTGAATATATCAGCTATAAAACTTAAGTGTTTTGTGACACCCACCTGGGCCTCTGTTCAACAGAACATCATGTAAACACTCAAAACACACACACACACACACGCACACACACACACACGCACACACATGCGGTATTAGTTACCGGGAAAAACAGCCTCTCGATTGTCACAACAGCACAACGGAGATGAAGACTTGCTGATTGACGTCTCCAACCCACAAACCACTGAATTCAGCCGACCACAAAGCCACAAATCCGAGGTGTCAGCCAATCAGGAGTCAGAGACAGCAGAGTGAGATTTTTTTTCTGCAGTAAGGGTTATGGAAAGACCTGCTTGAATTGTCTGTGGAAAGAAAGGTAACGAGCACTGATCGAAGCTGTTTCTCATTAAGAGAAAGTTTTGAAATGCTCGAAACAAGATTTATGCTTCCATCTTGTTCTGGCCTGTGTGTGTGTGTGTGTGTATGTCTTTTTCCTCGAAAGGCTACTTATAGGAAGATGTTATTCTGTGCATTTTGTATTTGTTAAGTGTGTTAAAGGTGTACTGGGCAAACACACGACAAAGGTGACCCACAAAAACATTTGAAAGACTTGTTCACTCTTTGACCCCGCCTGTACACAAAGCCCCGCCTCTCAGAATCTACAGTGGCTGGCAAAGTTCATCCATGCTAGTTCGGTAGCTAGCTTGTCAGTCCCATGGGAGGAGGCGTGGCCTCTGTATCCGTCAGTTCCTTTAAAAGAGGCAGTGAAACAACTCTAAATTGCATCATATTGAATCATTGGCTTCGTAAAGTTCTTGAAGTATCTCTCGCACAGTGGATCATTGATCATGCATCATGATCGCCTTGGAAAAACATCCTGATTTGCTATCAGAAGCCACAAATAATCTAGTTTTATGCATATATTTACTGTCTGTGATACAGTTTTTACATCAGAATTATTGGACAGCATGTACTAGTCAACTACAGTTAACTACTGTGTGTGTGTGTGTGTGTCTAAAGTCTGTTTAATGTTGCATGCTACTAAATCCTTCCCTTAATGTTCTTCTCTTTGGGAAAAGGATAAGCTGACTCATAGGGTGTGTGTGTGTGTGTGTGTGTGTGTGTGTTAGTCATGTCAGTGTCCTTTTCTATCAGCCATGATGTTTGTTTAATGAGGAAATTCATCGCAGCAAGACTTCCTCTGCTTTTATGGGTTACAGCAGGACCACACACAAACACACAAACACACAAACACAAACACCTGTACACACATAGAGACTTTGTGTACGATAATTCATTGTGTTTCTTTCGATTCATATGATTTATATGAGTCTCTGTTTTTTTTTTTTTCTTCCTTTCTTTCCTGCTCTCATTTCATTATCTAAAGGGCTGGTCCTGCTCGAGGGATGGTTTCTAGGTCACTCCATGCCTCGCGGATGTAACATTTCCAGCGCTGTTAAAGCGCTGCATTTCTGCTTTGTCATCAGACGTTGCTTTTGTAGGTGACTAGTCATTAGTCAAAATTGATCTTGGAAGAATAAATGCTACCGAAAAATGCTGCCTACTCCGGCAGCCTCCATCCAAATGGACAACAGGAGGATTGACAGTATGGGGTCGTGTGTTGATCAGATTTGCGAGATAAACACCCTCCATGTTTCCATATAAACGACCCACTCTTGTGGCATTTACTTTTCAGGATGTGAACTTTTTTTTTCTCAGTATAGTTTAAGTTTCTCAACCTAGAAGCTTCATGGAGCCCATGAACGTTTGGTTTCCAGTTATTGCTAAGTACTGCTAACTACGGTGTGATTACAGTGAGTCTTTTATTCGAAATTTAACAACAGATCTGAGAGAAATGTTGATATTTACGACAGCTTTGTCACATTTATGCTGTCACTAAGCCTTTAGCTTGTCTGTAAAAAAAAAAAAGGTATGTCATGGTTAAAGAAATCATTAGCTTCAGTTGACTTAGATTTGCTATGCAAACAGTAACGGGGATTAAATTATAAGTGTCTTTGAGCAAATTGCTATGAATTCATTGAAGGAGTAGTATCACTATCCTAGTGTAAATATTATTCTAATTCCACACGTGAAATTAACTCGCCTACACCTCACATTTTCGAAAATATGTCAAACCGTAGTAGACTCGTGGGCAGAGAGTCAAATCCACGCAGAACAGCTCAGTAGCCGCCTCTGCTGCCGCCGTTGCTTAAAACTAGCTGTCCATATTTTCCAGTTGCCTAGCAACACTGTTCACAGCATTGGGAAGGAATTAGAAATCTAAAATTTGAGAATTTGCATTGATTTAAAGTTCTAAAATCCCAATCTAAAGGTTTTGATGTGTTTCGATGTGTCCTGCCCGGTTGCAGAGCAGACGTATTTCACACACACACACACACACACATCCACACACCAAGCTCTTTTCAGACGTGATCGGCTGTGACGTAGCTGTCGCATTTGTTCGGCTGCCGAACGAGGGAAAAGAGCGAGTGAAAGCCTGAAGTGGCCACTCTTCACCACAGCAGTGTGTCTTGATGGGTTCTTTTCACTCCCGTTGACCCAATTCCAGATCGATTAGCTGCCATTTTGCCGTGGCCTTGGAGCCAACCTCTGTTTGCTGCACCTCTTAAACCAAGTGTTTTTGTGCTTTTTGTCTCATGAATAGTATTAGATTACTTTGTCCACTCTCTAATTCCTTCTGTCTTTCTACTAATAACACTCTCTCCATCTATTTACTTGTGTCACTCTCTCACTCCATCTGATTTTCTACTTGATCACTCTATTTGTCATCTATCTTTCTACCAGTAACTTTTTGTCTGTCTTACTGTCTGTCTGTCACCATTTCTTTCTTTCTTTCTTTCTTTCTTTCTTTCTTTCTTTCTTTCTTTCTTTCTTTCTTTCAACTTCAAACTATCTTCAAGCTTATGAAACAGTTTCAAATTTTCAGTCTCCTTTTGTCAAATTTGTCATGGCGAATTTCACCTATCTAGTTTGTCCAGTGAGATGGTTAAGAAAACGTTCATGGGCGTTTAACTCTACAGGCATGTCTGCATAGATTTTGTATTTAATTTAACTTTGATCATTTTGCGTCCTTATTTTATGTCCTAGATCCTGCTGTTTCTGCGACTGACTTCAATGGAAATACAAAGGTGACCACCAGAGATGTTAGCATCCCAACGTCACATACATAAGCTAACCATTTCCAGATGATCAGCTAACCATTAGCATGGAAACCTCAGTCAGGTGGTGAAGACAAGAAAAGCAACTGAAGCTACCAACTAGCCGACATTGGTTTTAGCGGAGGAGGGGACCTGCTAGTGTCCAAGATTGCTAGTGTGCGAAGTTTACCAGCTTTTAGTGGAAGTTTGAGTTCTGTGAAATCGCAAATGGGAAACTACAGCCTCCATAGACGGCCTGGATAGGAGAGGGAGTGAGCATGGACAAGCTTTCCGAATTTGGTGTCCTTTGTCCGTCCAGCAGGAGGGAATGGGAGTAAGTAAAGACTGCAGTATATCCATGCTAATACAGCTAATCTGATAAAGCAATGCTAATGCAGATATGATAATGGTATTACACAAAAGCTGCTATGCAAATGAATTATGCAAATGTTGCTCTCTTGAGAACACTGCCAAAACCATACAACATAATGACACAATATCAAATTATGACCTTTCCTTTTTCCAGAACCAGCAGCTGTGTGGATGATTTTATGGATGAAGATGAGAAAGACAGGGCTAAAAGGTAATGCTAATTGTTTATGCTAACTTAAACTGTTATGTCTGGTGGGCACTAATAAGGACTAACCACCCTGGGCTTTGTTCTCCTTGTGCTAAAACTCATTATGTCAAAAGATCTCCCAATTACTCAAACCTTTCTCACCTTTCTTTTGTTTTTTCATTCTTTCCTGGCGTTTCTTTCTATACAAAAGAATAGTGCCATAAATGAGTGCGAAAAAGCCTGAGGCTTTTTAGAGAGACAGAGTAAGACAGGAAGGGATGAAGAGTGTGTTACAAAGGTGTGACGTAGACCTACATCTGTGAAAAAATGGGTCAAGACACACAGTTCTTCAGTAATAATAACTGCTCTGTTCATCACTAACACACATACTCGTTTTTTTTCCCCCTTGTCTCCTCAAAGCCTGACATCTCACATGGTTTATATCCTGGGGACTTTAGGGTCATAGTGGTATACAGTGTTTTTCTTTGAGATTGTGTCTGTACAGTTTCAGTCTTCATTTGGGATGGTGCCATTTTATGACCTCTTGTAAGTATTTCAAGATAGCTGCTGAAAAACATCGACACTTGGCGGTTTTTTTTGTGTGTGTGTGTGTGTGTGTGTGTCTGTGCAGGGCATCCCGGAATAAATCCGAGAAGAAAAGACGAGACCAGTTCAATGTGCTCATTAAGGAGCTGTGTACCATGCTGCAGGGCCAAGGTCACCCACGCAAAATGGACAAGTCTACCATCCTGCAGAGGACCATCAACTTCTTGCAAAAGCAGAAAGGTTGGCGGAGAAGAGGGGCAGGGACTATCTGAGTTTGATTATGGTCTTTTTCTACCATTTCCCCCTCAGATAATGATCTTTATACAATCAATTTTTTTATTAGCTTTTCAATTGCTACATAGGAGATTTTCTTTCGCATACCACAATGTGTACCCTTTTCATACGGGAACAAGAGGTAGAAGGTATGAACGCAGGGTCAGCCTCTTGTGCATCCCTGCAGTGTTTAGGAGTTAAGGACGGTGCCTGAGGGTATATTCCTGATAGGACAAGCAGTGCCATTGGTTCCCTCTCCAGCTATAGGCTCATCCCAGTCGACTCCTGACTGTCTTGGGACTTGAACTTGGGATCGTCTGGTCACAGGCGGAGGTCCTAAACCACTGAGCTACGATGAGGCCCTCAGTAAAGCCACGAATTAGCAGAACCTTTCAAGTACTAGCAAGCTACTATGGCTGCACAATATATCGAAATATCGCAAATGTAAATATCGCGGTATGCATATCGCAAGGGTTTGCGATACCTGAGTGATTTTTAATACTTCAGAAAGTTACGAAAGGTCAACGTTTTAGGGCGACGCAGACAGCAGAGTGTGCTTTCTTTTCCTCAAAAGAACATGAAACATGTATGTTGGTTATATCATTTTCAGTTCTTAAATATATAAATATATATACATACATATAATGTAAGTTGATTTTACACACTTATAGCATTATCGTACCGCATGTCGCATATCGCATTTTTCTACAATATCATGCAGCCCTACAAGCTGCCCATCTGCAGAACTCTGACACTTCCAATCCAAAGTTGTTGTTTTTTTCAGTGTGACCGAAATATTAATAGAAGAAATTAGTCCTTGACTTTGTGGAAAAAAAGTTTGTGGAGTTTAACTGAGTAACGTTGTCGGCGCGCAGCTCTTTATTTGGTACCATAGGCTCTGTCTTGCTGGACACTCCTAGCGCTAAACAAATCCCTTTCCCACAAGCTTCCAGAATTCCAGAAATTCCAAGCATTATCATGTTTTTTACATGGCCTTTTGATGTTTTCCAGAGATCACGGCGCAGACGGAGACCTGTGAGATTCAGCAGGACTGGAAGCCTTCCTTTCTCAGCAACGAGGAATTTACCCAGTTAATGCTGGAGGTAGAGCGCGTCTTATGCCTGCAATGTTTCATCTGAATACCATGTGTTTTTTTTTTTTTTTTGTGAGTTTTGTGCTTTAAAAGTCACATCCCATAAAAATCACATACTATAACAGTGTTTCAATAAGAATATGCATGGGGAATGTCACACACACCAACGACCATATCCAACAGGAACACCGTGGACAATGTTCATTTCTACACTTCCTGTAATACAGGAACGCATGACTTGTGTTCAAGACCATTTTCAGAGATTGTATCACAGAGAAGGAAGTGTATTCCTTTTGCGCAGGGGAAATACTGCTGGTCTGTGAGTCAGCACTGTAGGGGAAATTGGCAGAAGTGTGTGTGAAAAGAGAAAAGAAAAAAGGTGAGAGATTAGCCTAAAGAATTGAATTTAAGAGCGTCGTTAGGCAAGACCGTGCACTTTAGCGAGGCCCTTCTTTCAATATTCATGGTAAATGCCAATCAGATTCATTCCACAGTGGATTTACATTTAATCGTTTGGCAGACGCCTTTATACAAAGCGACTTACTTGTCCAAGCAATCTGAGAGCTGAGCAGTTGGCTTAAAGGCCCGGTGGTGGCTTTCTGAAAATGATGGGATTTGGACTCAGTAAGCGTAAGCTATCATATAAATTGACCTACAAACGCAGGAAAACTTGTTTTGTTAACGCTAATACGTAAGGCTAATTCTGCTATTGTTTTAAATCTAACACTGCTACATATGATTCATAAAGGTACCTCTTCACAACAAGTCAAACGGCTAATTCATGTGACTAGTGTAGTTATCTAGCATTTCAAGTCTCTTGCCTTGATATTTTTTCACTGCAGTAACAATCTGACCAAAATGACACATTTAAAACATATGCTATGCTTGTTATATGCAATTTATGTCTTTTTTTTTTACATATTCAGTTATTTTTATTTCATAAACAGGCATTGGATGGTTTCCTGATTGCACTTAGGCTGGACGGGAACATCATCTATGTATCTGACAGCGTCTCCTCTCTCATTGGGCATTTACCAGTAAGTGAAGTGGAGGTGTTCGGCATTTAGCATCAGCGCAACAGTGATTATCCAAGCTTTTATCACGGCTTATGATGCTAGATACCGTACATGTGATTTTGCTTTTAAATTGATAGGCTATTTTAAAATCATGTCCAGAATGAGACTCTCTCTGCATGTATTTTCACATATTAATCATCAGCTAGCTAACATGAGCTAACCTGACAGGATTTCTGAAGTGACTTTTAAATCTCGGTTGTAAATGTTCGCAATCACTGCTAACGCTAGTCAGCTAGCTAACAGGAGCTAACCTGACAGGATTTCTGATAAGATTTCAGTACATTTTCATAATATTTACTGCAACATGAGCTAACTAGCTAATACGATAATAATCTGACAGGATTTCTGATAAGATTTCAGTCTATTTTCATAATATTTACTGCAACATGAGCTAACTAGCTACTATGAGCTAACCTGACAGGATTTCTTAGAAGATCGTTATGTCTTATTCATAAATAGTTACAATCTTCCCTGCTACTATTTACTAGTTGGCTAATATAAGCTAACTTTACAGAATATTTGAGAAACCGCTTTTGAAGGCCTGGGTGCCTCCTCAGAAATGCTAAAAGGCAGTTATTTCAGTTCATATATGGATTCAAGATTCTCTTAATCTTGGATAAAATGCTGCCCAAATTATTCTACCTGGGCAGATACCTCCTTAATGGAGCTTGTTCACTGACTGTGATATTACTATATTTTGATAATCAGCCCAATATGTCATTTAATTATAAGATTGATAGCAGAAGCCTGATTCTGGGATGACGAGTGACATTATACTCAGGCCTTGTTTTTTCCCATAAAAGAATAATTATGATGAGGTACCATTCATCAGACGAGGGTTTTTTTTTAATACATTGAACCAAGGGTGATAATTCTGCAGATTGTGCTTAATGACTCATGTTCCAGGATGAGTGATGACTAAGAGACCGATATCTTGGCTGGCTATATTTAGGTAGCGCAACCCACACACACCATATTTTCTGAGGGAGTTGGTTAGAATTGACTGCCCTGGAAAGGTTTCCAACATTTTGTAGAGAAATTGTTCTGTAATACAGTTCAAGCTGTGCAACTTATTTAATAGATACAGACGGGAAACAATAGGCTTCGGAATGTTAAATCGGAAATCTCAATCTATGCCAAAACTAAAAAAAAAAAAAAGACCGATGTCATTGAAACAGATGTTCTGTATGCGGTCTTCATCTCCCTTCTGTTGTCTCAGTGAGTCGATTTCAGCTACATAACCAGCTCATGTACGTTCATTAGTGAAATACAACACAGATAGCGATGATGTCGGTGTTGCCGGTGTGTTTCAGTCAGACATGGTGGACCAAAACATCCTGAACTTCCTGCCTGAGCGTGAACATGCCGAGGTCTACAAACTTCTCTCAGCACACTTGCTCATGAGCGACCCCATCAGCATGGACTACCAGGAGGGCAGTGAGTGTATACACACACACACACACACACACACACACACACACACACACACTTATCCCACTTATTCCCTACACCTTACTCCCTTCCCCAGGCTGTGTCCCAATAATGAAGCAGTAGATCTTAGACTTTGACAGAATGTGTGTTCTCCCGCGTCACTATCATCCAGTATACGCTGAAATAAATGTTAAAAAATCGTCTATCACCTATTTCATCTCTGGAGTAACTCGTTGTAACCTTAACCCGCTATTATAAAAAAAGTTCTGCTCTATGCCCCGCTGACGGTTTCCGTCTCCGTTGCCATGGCAATGCCACCAGGATTTTTTCATCTGACCTTTGGACTGTTTGATGTCTATTTTATTCTGTTTTGAAGGATTTCTCTATGAATTACTCATCAAAGACCACACACACACACACACACACACACACACACACATACACACACACACACACACAGAGGTTACTGTATGCTATTTCTTTATTACATTACGAATTCATATTTTCATTATAATCTCAAAACTATCTATAAAAAGTGGTAATGTGTAAAAAATGTATTTCTTTCTCTCTCTCTCTCTCTCTCTCTCTCTCTCTCTCTCTCTCTCAGATGAGACCCATGTTGAGTTCTGCTGCCACTTAGTCCGAGGGAACATCGACCCAAGAGACACGCCCACGTACGAGTATGTCAAATTCGTCGGAGACTTCAAGTTCCAGAACAGTGGTATGTATTCTTTCTTTCTTTCTTTCTTTCTTTCTTTCTTTCTTTCTTTCTTTCTGTCTGTCTGTCTGTCTGTCATCCTCACTTCTGTTAAATCCCAAGGATTGTCACCAGGACATGTCTTGAATGTCACCGGTTCTCTTCTCTCTCCACTGCTGTTGGTTCTGATGAACAGAAATATTTTAAGATTCTGCTTTATTGCTAAATACAGCAATAAAGTCTTTTATGGAGGCTTTTATTATGAAGGCTGTGATTAACAAAAAAAAAAAAATTGATAAAAATGAATTTTCGAAAAATCCATATGATCAAAGTTCATGACATAAATGAGTCGTCTGAATCGATGCTTTCATTATTTGTCATTCATACAACATTTAACACGCAGGTTATGATGCATACGGATGGAAGTAATAACTTAATTGCTATAATTATTTAATAAACAAGGTCAATGACGAGGCAGTATTACATTCAATTTAAAGATTATTTTAATTTAGCATTTGTTTTCATGAGTTAATTTACCGTAGCTAAATGTTTGACTGTTTTTTTAAACAAACAAACAACTCACAACTCATTAAAAATAACAGAAAGATTTATACAGTATCAGGACTTTATAAAATTCAAAAAAAAAAAAAAAAAATTAATTAACTTAAAACTAAAGTAATCCATTTTTATTACATTTGAAAAATTCAAGAGACTATGAGTGACCTCAGCATCTTTTAATGTCTGATACACCTCGTTATTATTCCCGTTTTATGATGAACGCTCTGTAATCTGTAATTATTGTTTTGTGTGTGTGTGTGTGTGTGTGTGTGTGTGGGGGAGAAGGTTTGCGTGCTAACCTGCAGGTTTGCATCTACCTACACTGGCGCCTTAATAATTGCCTGGGAGAGTGCATGTAGATCGAATATTCGTCCTTTCGAGTTCATAATTTCGGAACAACCTGAAGGAGCGTTGCATTTCTTGCTATCTAACTGTAAATATTTAGCTCATGTCACTCTGTGTAACATTTCTTTATTAAGGTATTATTTTATTTAGTAGTAGTAGTAGTGATAATAGTTTACCTTCAAGCTAGCTAGCTACTTAGCCATTTATGTTTAGCCACTAATCAAATTCCTGATTTTACAGAGATGTTAGTTCGCTAGCTATTTATGTTTAGCTAATCTGTGGGCGCTATGCTAGCTATCTTATTTAATAACGTAAGGTAAGTATCGTAGTTAAGCATGTGAGTGATTTCAGCCAATGGGAAAACATCAATCTTTACCAAACAGGAACAAGCTTTAAAAAAAGCTATTACAGTATCACAGTCATGAAGGCAAAAACTGGTAATATTGGCTCTTGCCTCTGTGTGTGTGTGTGTGTGTGTGTGTGTGTGTGTGTGAGAGAGAGAGAAGAAAGCCTTTACTGTGCTGTATAATCGTCACGTCTTTTATGTGTAGAATTTGCATTTCACAGTCAGATTGGACGAGATAACAAAGCAATTATCCCCAAACAAGCGGAACTGAGAGAATGTGTGTGTGTGTGTGTGTGTGTGTGTGTGTTGCAGTGCCTGCGTCATCATGCAATGGCTATGAGCTGATGTTCCCCCGTCCACTGCAGACCTCGCTGGAGGAACAGATGTGTTTAGTGGCTACAGTCAGACTGGTCACACCACAGTTCCTAAAGGTAAAGACGCGCATGCACACACACACACACACACACACACACACACACACACAGTGGTACACCTAAGACGACATTTATATAGAAAAAATATATATGTTTGTGTGTGTGTAACAGGACTTATGTAACGTGGAAGACCCATGCGATGAATTCACATCGAGACACAGTCTAGAGTGGAAGTTCCTCTTTTTAGACCACAGGTGAGTCAAATGACTCCTGATTCATTCAAACGACTCCTCATTTGAATCACTTCTAGGTTTGCCGTGTAACTTATGCGTGACGTGTGACTACACGAGCACCATTGTCCACACGTGAGTACCACCGAAACGTGTGCAGAAAGAAGCCGAGGAGCTGACACAGCTCTCTTTGACAGGTTTCCATAGCAACCTGTAAAACATCTACCGATTTCATTTCAGCTATTTTCGTAACACGTCTGTGGCGAGGAAGCATCATGGAGATGTTAAACTCACGCATGAACTCTTTTAGGTTCTCTTTAAAACTTTGTGTCATCGTCGTGATTGTTGTCGTGAGCATCTCGATTTATAAACAATGACATAACAATTCAAACGTAGTTCCGAAGTTTTTTAATCCAAGAGAAGTCAGTGAAAGTTATTATTCAAAAACTTGTGCTACGTTACGTCGTACTGCGCTATGCCACACCCACAATCTTGTGCTGGTGGTGCGTTAATATTTTCGGACATACAAAATCGACACACCAAAGTCCAAACCGTCAAAAAGGGCACCTCTGAGCTTTCTTTTCACTTCTTTAACTCGCCATAATGCTTAGCATGGATTATCTCATTTAATTATATAATATAGTAGACTAGCAAAATTAGCTAATCTAGCCAGTAAAGAGAACGCAGTACTATGCTAGCTAACTAGCTAGTTTAGCTAACTTTCATGTCCCCAGTAGATTATGTTGATATCTGGATTTGTTAACACGCTAGCTAACATCGGATAAACTAATTCATTGTGTAATAAAAACATTTCTCTAGCAAGCTAACAATTAATAAAATTGGATAAACTATTGCAGTGATGTCATATGATCAAGTTTATATGATTGTATGATTACATATAACTAAACCCACCTTTGTTGCGTGTGTGTGTGTGTGTGTGTGTGTGTGTGTGTGTGTGTGTGTGTGTGCGTGTTTAGAGCCTCCCCCATCATCGGTTACCTGCCGTTTGAGGTGTTGGGGACGTCGGGATACGATTATTATCACGTGGACGATTTGGAGCTCATCGCTCAGTGCCACAAACAGCGTGAGTTTCTCTCTCCGATCTCTCACTCTCTTCTTTCTGTTCGTTTTCTCTCTCCTTCTTTCTTTTTTTATCCTTTCCCCTGTCCGTCTTGGATCTGCTCTCTAAATATGATAGCTAGCATTACATGTTTAACTAGCCAGAGTGTATATATATATATATATATATATATATATATATATATATGTATATATAAATAGTGAAACATCTAGTTAGCTTAGTATTAGTTGCCATTAGTGTTTAAAAACAATGCGATAAATAAAATAGCATTAAATAAGCTGGGCTTTTTTTAGTAATGATAATGAGGAGGACCACCTCAAGTCACCACAACAAACACTAGCCACATTGCTAGCTACAAGCGCTAACTCCTGTAATTAATAAATAAATGGGTAAGTAAAACTCTTACAGTCAGACATT
Organism: Pangasius krempfi; assembly: GCA_037576825.1. Classification (NCBI taxonomy): domain Eukaryota; kingdom Metazoa; phylum Chordata; class Actinopteri; order Siluriformes; family Pangasiidae; genus Pangasius; species Pangasius krempfi. Next base: position 16,338,464 of record CM075000.1, read on the forward strand.
TCAGGCAGAAATAGGTCACTGCACGTGTGTGTGTGTGTGTGTGTGTGCTTGACAGTGATGCAGTGTGGGAAGGGGAAGTCGTGTTATTATCGCTTCCTGACTAAAGGGCAGCAGTGGATCTGGTTGCAGACGCATTACTACATCACCTACCACCAGTGGAACTCCAAACCCGAGTTCATCGTCTGTACACACACTGTGGTCAGGTAAAACACACACACACACACACACACACACACAGAGCTGTAGCTACACTGCATGTTTTCATTTACGTTTCATTGTGACCATGAAATGTTGTAAAAATTGTGTCATTTCTTAAGCAGAGAAAATTGACGACTCAGAAATCATAATTTTCTCAGATTTTTATGTTCATTTTAATTTATCTCTAAAGTAATGTATGTAATGTATGTAAAGTAATGTTTAGCTTTAATATTATATTTCTTAGCTGACTGATATCTATGCTCCCTACATGGAGTATAATACAGTAGTGCTGTAGCCCGTGTGTAGTGCACTGCGCCTCAAACACCATTTCAGGTTCAGAAACTTTCAGAGCTCCTGCTGATTTAGTCACAATGTGTTTTTATTTGATTTTTATTTATGTAGCGCAGAGGATCTTAAACATTCGAACTGTTTTACTTTCTAATATGTGAATATTCCAGAAAAGCAAATAGTATTCATGCTGTGAAATTGGCTTGGACGGCCCTAATACACACACATTTTTACACACACTTACTGTACTTGTGCCTTGTGAGGACCTGCCGTTAACGTTATCATTAATGCAATTATCTAATGCTGTGCTATACTTAACTCTAACCCTGATCTTAACCACAGTAACCAAAAGGAAACTTTAGGTCTCTTTTAGTTTTTTGTTTTTTTTACATGAAAGCTGCAGTTTTTGGCTGGACCACTTGTGGGGACCAGTCAAATGTCCCCAGAATGACAAAAATGTCAGACATCCCTCTGTTTGTGGGACATTTGTTACAAGATCGAAATCACAAATCACAAATCACATACACACCGGGGCTGATTCTGATTGCATTAACGAACTGAAAGAATTGCTCGTATTGTAGGTTATTTGTATCTCCATCTAGTGGCCACTGTGTGTCACTGCAGTTTTATATGACAACTGCATAAACCAGAGCTTTTAAACTGTTTGTAGCCAAGGGTCTAACTGTAAAAAAAAAAAAAAGAAAAAACATTCCACTGAATTATATCATGAACGTTATTAAAATGTTTCAGATATTTTTGGAGTCATAGAGCTTTCTTTTCCTGAACTGATCTGACTGATAGAACGCACTGGGTCTGAGATGACTTTGGTCAAGTCAAGTGGAGTTTACTGTCATTTCACCCGTATACGAACGACGTTTCTCCAGGACCGAGGTGCTACATAAGACGAACACAGAACAGTTCTTTTAGAAAGTGACTCCAGTGACAATAGTGCAAAAAGAGTACAATATAAGTTGTTGAAATAGTAAAACATAAACATAAGAAGTAGCAGCCTAGTAGAGAGTAT
>CM075000.1:16349924-16361160 GCA_037576825.1 Pangasius krempfi
TCTGTCTCTGTGTGTGTGTCTCTGTCTCTGTGTGTGTGTCTCTGTCTCTGTGTGTGTGTCTCTGTCTCTGTGTGTGTCTCTGTCTCTGTCTCTGTGTGTGTGTCTCTGTCTCTGTGTGTGTGTGTCTCTGTGTGTGTGTGTCTCTGTGTGTGTGTGTGTCTCTCTCTCTGTGTGTGTGTCTTGCAACAGAGATCTGCTTGAACCCTCGAAGTCCGTCAGCCGTCATCACTGTGATTCCTCCTAAAAGCGTTCAGCCTCAGTGGAGCTTACCTGAGGTCACCTACAATTTCTCTACCAGGTACACACACACACACACACACACACACACACACACACAAAAACCCGAGACTGCTCCTCAGGTCAGTTACCTCTTTTTTTTTTTTTTTTTTTTAATATGAAATGAAGGAGTAGATGAGAGATTTAAGGATTGGCCAAGAGCCGTTATTGTATAAGTTTTGCAAGAAGAAGAGCTGAAACCCATCAGCACTCCACACCAGCATCAGCCTGAGGAAGGAGGCGTGGCCTAAAGTGTAAAGGCTTTACAAATCAGCTCGTGTGCAGAACTGTACTCCTGAAGTGAAATCCTGTTCTTAGTGTAAATTGAAGAATTTCCCTCATGGGATCAATAAAGTATATCTATCTATCTATCTATCTATCTATCTATCTATCTATCTATCTAAAACCACATTGTTTATTATATCAGAAAAACAGTTTCCTTTTATTTAGCGTATAATAAAGCTTTACATTAAGATGTATATGATATTGTTTCATTCCACTTTGCTTCCGTCCATCAGAAGTGAAGTCGAGAGTCTGGCCAGTAACCAGGCGTGTGACATCATCGGCCTGGTGACGTACGTCAGCCGCGTCGAGCGAATCAGAAACAGAGGAAATACAGGTAGGAGTTTTGATTGGACAAAGCACACAACACTTTTATACATTCAGAGTGGACATAGTGTGTCCTTACGTGTGTGTGTGTGTGTGTGTGTGTGTGTGTGTGTGTGTGTGTGTTACAGTCCCGGAGAAGTTCTGGACGTACCGGTGGGTTCATGCAGTGGACGGAACCTCAGACTCTCCCTTCATCCTGGAGATTTTTGCCTCTTCTCAGCCCGAGATCTTTAACAGCATCTCTCCCAGTGAGAGTTTACTCCACACTCTCACTCCTGTTTATAACACTGTAATAACACACTGCAGTAATAACACACTGCAGTAATAACACACTGCAGTAATAACACACTGCAGTAATAACACACTGCAGTAATAACACTGTAATAACACTAATAACACACTGTAATAACACACTGTAATAACACACTGCAGTAATAACACACTGTAATAACACACTGTAATAACACACTGCAACAACACACTGCAACAACACACTGTAATAACACACTGTAATAACACACTGCAACAACACACTGCAGTAATAACACTGTAATAACACACTGCAACAACACACTGCAGTAATAACACTGTAATAACACATTGCAGTAATAACACTGCAATAACTGTTCATTTTTGTTATTTTTTTCCTTCGTTCATTATTTCATTTTTTTTCTCTTTCTTTCTCTGCCTTTCTTTCCATCTTTCATTCTGTTTTCATTTTCATTCATTTTCTTATCTTCCTTTTTAATCACCCCTTCTTTCTGTTTTTCTTTTTTTTCCTCATCTCTCTCTCTCTCTCTCTCTCTCTCTGCGCAGTGGCGTATCTCGTGTGTACTCACATGCGTGTGTGTCGGGAGACGGGTCCAGGCTCGCGTCCGGGTTCTGCTCTTTACCTGACAAGCAGCACAGAGACTCAGCTCTTCATCACAGGTGATCAGTGCGCAGACTGACCGCTGCAGCAATTAAAGCAATCAGGATGGAGTAAAAGACGCCGTTCCTGTGTGTGTCTGTGTGTGTCTGTGTGTGTCTGTGTGTGTCTGTGTGTGTCTGTGTGTGTCTGTGTGTGTGCGCGCGCACTCAGGCTGTCACAGGAAGCAGCCGTATGTGTCTGACCCGAAGGTCAAAGCCTTCATCCAGTGGACGAAGACTCTGAAGGACAGAGTAGTACTGAGGAAGACCACGGTGGGGGGGCAGTACTGTTACCCCCCTCCCCCACCCACCTTCACACCAAACACCACCAGCAACGGCGCGAGTAAGAGATACGCCATGTTCTGTCACTCGCCATGCACTGCTTATGCATGCTAATGAGCAGATTATAACAGCAGAGCTCCGGCTCTGAGCTGAGATTAAGAGAGAGCTTCAGCAATAAATCCGGTTCGCACAGGCCAACGTAGCTAACAAATCTTTTCCTATACGTCACCCAAAATCTTTATCATGAATACGTGCCTAAACGGTCATTTCATAAAAGTAACATTTTGAAATTTTGCTAAATAGTAGCGAGTATATATTTAGACATTTAATCTTAACATGAATCGAAATTATTTTCCACGTCAAATACAGATTTCTGTTAAAATTCCACCTTCAGCTGTTGGGAGGCGGAGCTTGGGGGGGGGCGTGTCCTTTGTGTACAGTGATACCACTCGGTTATCCAAGATGGCCGCCCTAGAAAGTAGGATTCATGTTTATAGATTAGATAAGGATTAGATTAGATTAGATTAGACTCGCACTGTGTACTAAACCACATCAGGAAGTCTAGTGACTAAGTCTAAGTCTAGTTTAGTGATGTCACGAAAGAACTGGGAGAAATTTCTGGAAAAGCTTTTCACGTGAAGTACTAAAGAAGACAAAAAATGTATTGTCATGTTGTTAATAGTCTCTGTGTGTGTGTGTGTGTGTGTGTGTGTGTGTGTGTGTGTGTGTGTGTGTGTGTGTATAGGTGAAGGAGCGCCTCCATCGCTAATGGCCGTAGGGGACCTACGGAAGGAGCTAGAGAGTCTGCAGTACCGAGAGCACAGGAGAGTGGCAGTACAGGGCCACATCACTGCTGTGCAGTACCACCGGTGGCCACCAGAGGCGCCACACACCACACCTCAGAGTGAACGACGACGACAGGTCTGTAGTTAACTTTTATACATTTAATACGTTTAATACATTTAACGCTAAATCTAATCACACCCCGACGGTGAAAATTGTCCAAAAAAAAGTTTTGTTTTTTTTTGTCACCAGACGGAGCATGACTCAGTGGGTGCGGCCAGAGGCTCCACCTCTTCCTTCGGCACCGGAGCACAGCGACAGAGCGAGACGTCCTCGGCATCGTCACGAAGTGAAGCCACAAGTTCTCCTAAGCGGAGGAGAGTTGAGCAGTGAGTCAATTCCTTTTTAATTAGGTTTCCTTAAACCAGAGTAAATCAGCGTCATTCAAAAGGTTTGTGAAAAACACAGTCAATTTCTATTTATTTATATAAATGAGAACTCATTCTCATTCTCATTTTTCAGGGTTCAAAATATTATTCCAACCTTAAAACTGAGCATCAGGAAGTTTATATAATAAATATGATAAATATTTACATTGAATAATATGAAAAATATACTGTATAGCGTGATAAGGTTTTTGGCCACGCCCACTCGGACTGTTCCAAGAAGCTTTTTATGACGGTCCTATACTTTATATTCATTCAGTTTCCTGAATTTTTTTTTTAAATACAAGTTTGGTAACAGCACTCAATTATGTTTAATATTTTCTCCACATTAAACAAAAAATTAGTAGAAGTGTGTACAGTGTCTTTGTTTGTGTGTTTATACACAGAGGAGTGCAGAGGCAGTACTGGACCAGAGCCAAGCGGCAGTTAGAAAGGTAATAAATAAAATTCATAAACGCTCCAGAATCTATGTGGTGAATTGTAATAAATAAAATATACATTGTACTGAAACTGAAAGGATTAAAGTGTCTAATATTCAGAAAAAGGACGTGGTTATTTTTAGGATTTCTGGTTATTTTTATTCCTACTTGTGGTCTAGCTTGAACATTGTTTCATCATGACTTCCTGTCACTTCCTGTTTTGTTTTTTTCCTCCTCCCATCAGACAGATAAAGCCAGCGGATCTTCATGAGGATGAGGAGACCAGAAGACGGTCTGATGAAGAGGACAGTGAAGGACTTTCCACGCCGTCACCTCAACCTACGGGTACAGATCCCTCAGTAACAGATGAATATTAGAGTTTACAGCGCACTGCTGTTGAATTCTGGATTCTGATTGGTCAGAAGGTGAACAGCAGCCCTGACTGTACTGCAGCCCCAAATCACAGGTTTATATTAATGTCATGGTTTCTATAGTAACAGCTCGTTCACAGGGAGTTCCTGTGGACGTTAAATGTAACTATAAATAGATAAAAAGTATACTATTGTTAAATAAATAAAACATTTTCAACACTGGCAAAATGCTCTGAGGAGTAGAACACTTCATCACACCGCCGTGCTGTTGTTTTCCTGTAACAGTTGACACCCGGTGCGTTACTCCTTACATAGCGAACGTTTTCTTTATTAGCACAATTGTAGTCATTTGTACCCGATTCGTTTCCCAGACAACAGTGAGACAGGAAGCACCACCGACACACAGCAATCTCCCGCTCGGCCTGTTGCATCATGGGAGAGCACCGCGTGGCCGTTACTTAAGCAGGACGTCGCGGATCGCGTGCGCTGCGCCCCTCTGGACCGTGACAGCGTTCCGGAAAAATTCCGATTCGACGACCGAGACGTCCTCCTACACAGGATCAACCTCAGCCCCGCGAAGTGGAGCCCAGGACTTCCATCAGACACCACGTCGGACACACGCACTCCTGTAAACTTCACAGGATACCTCACTCTCACATTACTGGGTATGAGGCGAAGCTCCTGCGCCCGTTCGTTATGATTTATTTACGGTAAATGATCTACTATAGCGGTTACGGTAATTTACAGAGAAACTGAGAATTGTCCTTTCTCTCAGGGTTAAATCAGCAGGCAGCGGTCGACTCCCTCTTCCTCCCCGCGTTTTGTGCCGAGGATCCGCGAGCAGTCGGGACGTCCTGTGGTCTCCATGACAACACACTGATGTCATGCCTTTCCACAGGTCGTGTCTGTGCTCAGGCCAGCTTTTCACCAGGTGTGTGTGTGTGTGTGTGTGTGTGTGTGCGTGTGTGACACCTGATTTCTGATTACAAAACTTTGTCGAGGCCAGAGAAAGAAAACGTTCCTTAAACTGACCAAGCACAGTTTAACCAGGTGCAGTTCATTAGTTTCCATTTTTGTTAAATAACACCTTTCTCATTCGTTTTTTTTTTTTTTTTTTTGGTCTCTCTCCATGCAGAGACGTTGTTGAGCTCGGCGTCGGCTCTGGAGGACGAGCGGGTGGTGTGTGTGTTGGACGTGTGTCTGCTGGGTGAGAACCGGCTCGAGATCGTCTGCTCTAAAGTGTACAGGACAGCAGATATCATCTCTCCTGTGTAAAGCAAATCCACACACGTTGTAGGTATACGTTCAGTGTTTATCAGTGTTTTGTTTTTTTTCTTCCAAAAGTTTACTAAAGTTGTGTAAAATAAATTCTTTTTGGAATTTGATGGGGAATCATCTACGTCACTAATTATTTCAAACAGAGGTTAAATAATGAACAAATGTTCTGGCATTCAGGTGTGCTACACTGCGCTTAACCAATCATCTTTAAATTCATTACATCACACCATACTTGCATTTTTAATCAATTCATTCATTTATTTATTTATTAAATGGTTTTACAAAACCAAAATACAAATTATGTCTAGTAATGTTCACGATTTGTTTGGGGGGGAAGAAAAAAAAGGTATCGATCCAGTTTTTAAAACATGAGATATTCACAGTATTAAATAGCAATGGCTCGATTTCTAGTTACCGCTGGACACGAACGAGGTCAGAGAAGAATATATAGAGATGCGACACTGCAATGCATCAACTGCATACTTTAGAAAATTCACATCAGTCAGGTGTTCTGTCTCTGAGTATGTTCACACTTTGTTTAAATGAGGTATCTTAATTATTTGGCAGCAAAGAAAGTTTTTTTGCGTGACCGAGTCGATTCTGTAGTCTTACAAACGGACAACTCTGGATTCAAGTTGTGTGTTTTTGAGGTAAGAAAAAGAAGCCAAAAATACTCATGGTATGTCTTAAAGCATAAATCCATATTATTCTTCCTTACTATCCATCCCCTCTACTCCATTCTCATACTCAGTGACTGGTTTTCCGTTTATCCGCGGGTGCTGTACAAGTCGGCATCTTCAGGATGAGCCTGCCCGTGATCCAGTAGAGATGGATCAGGATCGAACCGTGGTTTCTCTGAAACGGAGACATGAGATATAAAAAACATATTAGAAAGAAAGGTACATAATGTAGCTACAAGACAAATTATCAGCATGAAGATCCTCTATATTAACTGACCAATTAACCGCCCGTGAGGGAAAATACCCAAGGGTGTGGTTTCTGTCACAGCAGGAAGTATTGCTATAGGTTAAGCAGCCCCATATAAGGAAGTGGAAGAGGGTGTGATTACTTTTACAACAGGAAAAAAAAAAAGTGTTAGGTCTCACCTTTGACTGGAGGAGGCGTAGTTTCCTCTACATCGAGGGGAGGAGGTGTAGTTTCCCGAACAGGAAGATGGGGAGGCGTAGTCTCCTCTCCAACAAGACGAGAGGGTAGAGTTTCCTCAACAGCAAGGGCAGGTGATGTGGTTTCCTCTGCAGCGAGGGGAGGAGGTGTGGTTTCCTCTGCAGCGAGGGGAGGAGGTGTGGTTTCCTCTACATCGAGGGGAGGAGGTGTGGTTTCCTCTGCAGCAAGGGCAGGTGATGTGGTTTCCTCTGCAGCGAGGGGAGGAGGTGTGGTTTCCTCTACATCGAGGGGAGGAGGTGTGGTTTCCTCTACAGTCCGGGCAGCAGATTCAGGCAAATTTTCTACAACTTCTGTAACTTCCACAACATCAGAAGTAATGTCTACAGCTGGAGAACTTTCACCAAGGGAAGCCTCTATAACTACTGCAGTCTCAGATGGAGTCATTTCAATCAGAGCAGTTCCAACGTCTTCTGCAAGTGAGGAAACTTCTGCTGGGGAAACGTCGATAGCTGGTGAATCCTCAGACACGGGACTAGACTCTTCTGCTGCTAGGTTATCCTCTGAGGTAGCCTCCTCAAGGCTAACCTCGGACAGTGGAGCAGTGTTTAGAACTAGGGCATCCTCTGTTGGGGTTACTGGATCCACAAGGGTACTCCTAGTAACATCAGAAAGTTGGGTAACTTCTGCAACCGGTGCTTTCTCTGTTGGAACTATCTCGGACACACGTGTAACCGCTTCAAGGGCAACATCCCCAGAGACAGGGGTGGTCTTTTCTTGTGGGGAAAGTTCTCCATCTGTGTCTACAGGTGGAATCCCTACACCAAAGACAACCTCTGATGGAATAACATCCTCTGGAGCCAAGTGGGGCACAGCGGTAAGAGGAACTACTGAAGAACCTTCTACAAGTGAAACAACCTCTGCCTGGGCAATATCCGCAGCTTGAGAAGCAGGGGTAACTTCTGTGACAACATCTGTAGCTGGGGAAACCTCTGACACAGGGGCAACTTCTGTAACTGAGGCATCCTCTGATACAGATTCCCCCTCTGGCAAGAAGGGTACCTTTTCTGGTAGTTCATCAGGCTGAGGGACAACTTCCGTTACAGGGGCAACCTCTTCTGATGCATGCTACATTGAAGAAAGAGAACATTTCTTTCCATTTATGAACCCTGCTTATGCCCGTGCGTATTTATACGTGTATGTACAGATCAGATACCTCCAGACTTGCATCGGGAACAATGCCTTCCTCTTTGGGGTTGGATCTGAATGCAGAGGCGACCAAAGAACTTGCAGCATACACTTTTTTACCTGTCACCTACAGAGAAAGATGAAGTGCCAGTAACCGTCGGGGAGAACACAAAGCCAGTTTCAAAATAACGGCTGTGTTTTTTGATAATGTACCTACGCTACCTTTAAAGCTCCAACAGTACGTGTGGGGTAGCATACAGCAGCGCCAGCAGTTGTCAGCGCCAGAGGAACACCTATTCTCTTTAGCCGAGAGCCTGAAACCACACGTATGCACAAGCACCGAACAGATCATGATGATAATATAAGGGTGAAGATTGAGAATTTTTTAAAAAAAGAAAGCATCATTTCAAATAAACTTGCTCCTCAGAACCTGAGCGCCATCTTTGGAAAAAAACATGCTTGACAAGTGTAAGGTGAAATGTCTTGTGATGTATAGTACGGTACGGTATAGTCCGTTTAGTACAAGGCTTGCTATTATTTAACATTTTTCTTTCTCAGTGAATAACTTACCCTTGCGTGCCAGGATGAGGCCAGCCAATCCCGACACAGTGATGATACCAACTCTGGGCAGGAAGCCAGGAGGCGGGTCCCTCAGGAAATCATATGCGTCTGACATCACCAAAAGATCAAGAATCAGAAATCATCTTGTAGGAGACCCCCAACCTCCGTGCACTGGTAGAAATACACCGAATACTCGGAATACGCACCTTGACCAGCTCGGTATAAAGATATGGCGCCGACTTCGACTGAGGTGCAGGTATTCTGTATTGGAAAAAAGATCGCCGTAGACATGAACAAAAACATTTAACTAGAAAAACAGCGATCGATTTATACTTTCGATTTTGAATAACGTTCATAAACTCTTTACTAAAGAAAGGCATTAACATAAAGAAGAGGTCTGTTCTGGCATCCCATAATGCATTTCAGTAAAAACAGGCAAATGAAGGTTTTTTTTTTTTTTTTTTTTTTTTTTAAACAATATAATTACAGTAATTCCAGACTTTATCCCAGTAGGATTGAATTACTACATGTATTCTTAGGAGATTTTCCAGCAGTCCATGGTGTAATTGATATTACGATCTGGAAAAACGTATGGATCCACGCCGCTCAGCCATAACGCGTCGTCATCACGGTTTATAAATCCGAAGACTTTGATTGTTTTATGATGACATTTTGGTCCCAGTTTGGTGTTCACCTGCACGGCTCTGACGTAACGCTGAAGCCCCACTCTCATCAGCCCGAAGCCTGCCTGCACGTGTCCTGGTTCCTCCTCCACATATCGTAGCGCTGGAGGCTCCGTGCTGTAGATAGACAACTGTGGCAAAAGAATTACGTAACATAAATACAGAGAACCCCCTCTTTCGCATTACTGTAGATAGACAGCTAATCACAGAACAAGGAGTGTGTGTGTGTGTGTGTGTGTGTGTGTCAGCATGTCTCACCTCTCGTGGTGAAAACTGCTCGTCCGTCTTTTCCTCAGTCACGGCATAAACTCGGAACGAGGCCAAACCCAAAGCAGCCGGTACCACTGCCAACTTCACCACCTGAGGATTAAACACACACACACACACACACACACACATACACACACACACACACACACACACACACAGTCTTCTTATCTAATAAATCACGCTGTTTCAACGTTGCTGTCTAGTTCAGACGTTCCCACAGCAGCCCAAAGGCTTTCAGCTTAACACACAAGGAGAAGAATTTATTCAATCTTAATGCAACGTTACTTGATTTAAGGACACCAGTACAATGACCCTCAAAGGTCTAGATGCCCTTAGATTGAAATTTTTTTTTTAATTGTCTTAAAGACATTTTGAAAGTATAATGTCCATGTACAAAGTTATTTCCAAATCAAAATATATTTTAAATGTAAAATTAAACTCTTTCATGAAACAAGTCATTTCTACTTAGAACGTGAGGAGCTCTGATTATTTGGGACGCCGGAGCTCCTCATGAAGATGGCTGAGAAGATCCTGAGAGCCTGCAAAGCTTCATGAGGAAGACGGTTACGAATTTAAAATCTAAAATAGTCATTCCTGTTGCTTTTTTTTTTTTTTTTTTAAGTTTTATTCTTCTACAGTAAAGAAAATGAAGACTTTCTATCAGCAGGGATGTACAAACGATTCCTAATTTTTTTTTTTGGGTTTGTCTCAATCCATGTAGGAAAACGGGTCTGAAGAAATAAAATCACTTATGGATTAACAATGACGTTAACATTTCATATCAGTATCGCAAAGAAGACGCACGTAAATGCATATTTACTAAAAAAAAAAAAAAAAAAAAAAAAAAAAACCCACCTTTTTGGTAAGTCCAAAGTGCACCTTTTAAAAAATACTTATACTTATTAAATATATATTCTCTAGAATATATATATTTTTTTTATCTTATATATGTTCATGTGGCAAAAAAATCTTAAATCTTAAACATTACTCATTTTATATAATACTAATTTAATAAAAACAAAAAACTGAATAGATGTGTCAGTGTATTTACCTGAGACACAACATCTGTTATTAATTAACTGATTAATTAATTGTTATTTATTATTATTTTTATGATAATCACCATAATTGGAACATGTTAAGTTCTCTATGTTGAATTGCATTTGCTGTAAATTAATTTTTTAGCATGAAGGGAAGAAAGAAAGGCTTGCTAGTCGTGTGTGCTGTGATGCACACTACTCGTACTGTTTAGTGCGCTGAGGCCCGAGAGCGCTGCAGTGGAGTGCGTGCTGTTTTACACACTATGTAGTGCGCTAGTGCGCTGCTTCAGGAACATCATGTTCTACTTGTTCAACTTCTCTGATAAACAGCAGTTTAAACACACACACAAGTGAAATCTCAAGTTTTTCAGCTGATATATTTTTTCCCAATGAACGCATTTTTTTTTTTTTTTTTTTATGTTTTAAACCCTAAACAAAAGTTTTGTCCAGTTCTAACACTCACCTTGGCCACCATGTCGCCTCCGCCCCCTCTCACTGTGTCTACGGAGGCTCGGAGGGGTCATAAAATACACGGGTCAGAGCAAAAACGCGAAACAAAAATCCCTGGGAATATGGAGTCCAACAGGGAGTCATTTTAAAGTTCAGTTCAGATGTAGGTGATAGTTATGTCTAAAATGTAAGGGGGAAAAGTTACAGGAAACTGATATTTACTGAACAAGGGCTGGAATTTTTCACTTCCCATGAACACTGATGTCAATATTAATTATCAATATAGATATATATATAAGTACAAAAACAAATTCACTTCTTTGAGTTTGGTATGCTGGTTTGTGGTTTCCACTGGGATTTGGAAATTTAAAATATGTAAATCGGAATATTTTTGGGTCTTATCTTTATTTTAAATTGTAATTAATTCTGTAACACACCATAAGGCCAAAAGTATGCGCACCCCTGACTATCACACCCATATGTGCTTGTTGAACGTCTCATTCCAGATTTATTCCCCCTGTGTTTGCTGTTATAATGAGCTCCACTCTT
>CM075000.1:16369747-16383237 GCA_037576825.1 Pangasius krempfi
GGGAGGGAGAGAGGGAGGGAGAGAGGGAGGGAGGGAGGGAGAGAGGGAGGGAGAGGGAGGGAGAGAGAGGGAGAGGGAGAGGGAGAGAGAGAAGGAGGGAGAGAGAGGGAGAGAGAGAGGGAGGGAGCGAGGGAGAGAGAGAGGGAGGGAGCGAGGGAGAGAGAGAGGGAGGGAGAGAGAGAGGGAGAGAGAGGGAGGGAGAGAGAGGGAGGGAGAGAGAGGGAGGGAGAGAGAGGGAGGGAGGGAGAGAGAGGGAGGGAGGGAGGGAGAGAGGGAGAGAGCGAAGGAGAGGGAGGGAGGGAGGGAGAGAGAGAGGGAGGGAGAGGGAGAACTCACGGCAGGATTGCAGTGGTAAGTCGACTCCTGTTTGAGCGTCATGGATCCATCGATCTCCTCCTGATCGCTCTCGCTCCAGTAATCTACACAGTGACATCACACACGTCACATTTATTTACATCCTTCGCAAAATATTTGGCAATGTTTCAGGATACCAATAAGACGTAGTCCCGTAATTGCTGGCCTGTTGTCCATCGTATAAACCGTGAAACGTTTCAGAAAGCAAACGGCGTATTTAATCACTTTCTAATCACCATTAGCGTTTATTTGTAAGATGTTAGGTTTGACACATCACTGTAAGCCTATTTAATACTTTTTCTCTTTTGAAGAAGAAAACAGAAAGCCACTTTGGACCATTTTTGTATTACTAATGTGTGACGGAGGTGAAGGGGCGGGGCTTGGGTTATAAATACGACATAATGTTATACACATCTAACGTTAGCTAAGCTGAACAAATTGTTGGTTTTATTTTTTGCATTAATGAACTCAAAACATTCTTAATTTACAGTTATAGAAATCTTTCCAGTGGGAAAATCGAGTCAAAACGAGAGCCAAAAGACTACTAATGTGAGATAGGAACATGGGGGCGGGGCTTGCAGGTGGGTGTCGGTTAATATCGGCGAGTTCCACACACCTACGCAGCTGTCATTCATTCCAGAGGCTTATGTCGATCTGCTGCTTATGTCGATTAATGTGGGCGAAAAACAGACAACTGCTCAGACAACTGCTCTTGTCTGAGGGAATGTCGTGTTATGGGAGACCATAACTCCTCCCCCTCCTACCTTCATCTGGGCGGGGCACTGGGTCATCTGGAGTGTAGCCAATCGCAGCCAAGCCGAGACGATTCATCCACCTGAACACGTAATTAAAAAAAAAAAAAAAAAGGGATAATTTATTCATTTTTGCACGATGCTAATGTGGAGGCTATACGCTTCCATTAATAGCTAGCTACATTAGCCTCGTAGCTCTAGTGCACAACTAAAGACTCAAACGCTCAGCCGAGCGGCTACATCTGTGGGAAAGATTTCATTTCATACTTAACCAAAGAAACCAAAATAACGTAGAGTGAAGGTGAAGAAGCGAGAGATTTACCTGTTCATCTCCTCCAGGTGATCCGTTGCAAAAAAGAAGCTCTTGATTTTAGGATGGCAAGCCTTGAAGGCACTGTGAGGGAAAAAAATTATATTATAAATGATATATGTACATACACTGTGCTGATGAATGCTTGATTCTGATTGGCCGTCGGGTGTTGATTAGTTTTCTATAACATCAGCTCCGATAGTAGTTCAGCTACAAATCACGGGTTTATATCAATGCTCTCGTTCTACGATAAATAACTTATCGTTTCTATAGTAACAGCTCATTCACAGGGACTTGTGGACGTAAACAGATTTAAAAACGTGTGTAATCGTTGATATGGGGAGGGGGTTTCTTTCTGTGAGGAGACGTTTGTGGAAGGAGTCTCCAGTGTCAGTGCTTTGTAACAGTCAGTGGTAAAGCTGTAACTTTTCCGACATCTTCAGTACAGAGGAGTTTACGTTTCTCAGTAACATGACAAGCTGTCGGGTTTTTTTTTTTTGAGAGAGAGAAAGAGAGAAAAAAGAGGCTGGTGCAGGAACGATGATTATAGCTGCTATAACGTAAGTGAGAACAGGAACTAACTTGTTTCACTGACGTGTCACAACATTAAAGGTAACTATGAATAAATTACAAATTTTACAATTAGTAATCTTTTGTAAATCGCTGCGGTATAAAAGGAGTAAAACACCTCAGGAGTGCAGCTATGAGAAAACAGTAAGGGTGCTGAGATAACTCACTGTTTCCTCCTGCATTCGATCGCTCTGTCGATCCGGAACTCCGGCAAACTGATGAAGCCTTCTGCCTTCTCGTCCTGGAGTGAAAGGGTAACAGAGGAAAGAAACGACGGATGGAGGTTCATCTCTAAAACCTGAAGTAATGCTCTCAGATAGCAACGTCAGCTCTCTAGCTGCACGTCGTCCCGTACTGATGTGAAGGTGCAGAAGAAGGCGTGTCTTACGTTCTGGTTGGTGTACCAGTAGAGATCCGAGTCCTTGAGGACGAACCAGTATTTCTTCCATTTCTGCGTGAAGTAGCCTGAAGCGTCCTTCTTCTTCCACAGCCAGCCTTCACAATCGCCATGTCCCAGATCCTTACAGGCAATACGCCTCCTGCTCGAGTTACTCTGAGACCCTAAACACACACACACACACACACACACACACACACACACACACACGGATGCATTACAGCATCCATACAGCAGAACTACACAATCCAACAGTGTGTAATGTTTCTTTCCCACCTCTGCTTTTCTTCTTGGTCTTCGTCCTTAAGGAGGCATAATGCACTGACTAAAGAGAAAACACACACACACACACACACACACACACACACACACACACGTTAATTTACGGCTCTGTGGTTAATGATCTGAAGGTTGTGAGGGCAAACCCCAGCACTGTTAGACCCTTAAGCTTCATGGTTTTGGAATAAAAGCACTGGTCAAGCGGATTCCTTCTTCTGAGCCATGTGTCTGAGTGAATCGAACATTTAAGGCTTTTCCTTTGTTTGATTTACGGCTCAGAAACATGTCCTGATATGTTGAATCGAAAGAGACAGGGCTAAAGTTAAATCAGTTAAATCAAACAGTTGCACGCTTGAGTATGTTGCATTATCACTAGAACACAAAAAAAAATGAAATATGGATTTCTGTAAAGATGTTTCGTCACAATGTTTATTGTTAAAAGGGCAACACAAATAAAACGGAATTAATTTGATCAAATTACACGATATAATAGTTCGGGAATAGATCCAGGGCGTATTCCCGTTCCCCACTGGGTCTTCCTGGGATAAGCTACGGATCCACGCCGACCCTGATCAGGACAGAAATGAGCTAATGTTAACGCTACATTAGGCTAGCCACGTTAACATTAAGCTAGCTAACTTTAGTATTTGCGTGTGTAAATAAAAGCAGTATTCAGTCTTGTTAGCATGCTAGTTATAATTACGTAAAAACAGTTGTATCGTAAAGTTTGAATAGCCATCTCATTCACTATCAGGCTAAATAATATTATGTACAATATTCCTGAATATTACTTAATATAAATATTACTAAAATAAATATTACTTAAAACAATAAATGTATTGTTTAAACCAAGCTAGCTAACACGAGGTAACGCATTTTATTGTGTAGTTTGATTTAGTTTTGACTAAAGCACTATATCAAACCAAAGAAACCAGATTGGATGATCACAATGAACTTAAGCCCCGCCTTTTTTCCCCACACATTTTCTTTGGTCTGTCACTCGGAAAAGAAAATCAGCTGCTTGTCTTGGTGCGTTGATTTGTGCTGGTGAATCAATGCAACTGATTCACATCAAGGAATCGTTTAAATGATTCGACTCATTTGTGAGTCGTCCGTCATCATTAAAACTGAGAGATCATGAAAGAAAGAATAAAGAATTAGAGGAAGGGATGAAGGATTTTTACCTTCCTCATGGATGCGCCTGCTTGTCGATCTCCAGCAGAACCGGCATACCTGAGGAAGAAGAGGAAGATGAAGATTAAAAGAAAAAGAAAATCTTTATCAAGTTTCTCTAATACATTCCTTATATACATTAATGGACCGTTCTGACCTAAAGCTTCTATTTACCACGCAGTATGGAGTTTTGCCAGAATTTACCCAGAATGCATTACACAAATACGTTAAGCTAGCTAGCTTATTTAACTGTGTAGGTGAAAACAGTATTGAGGTTATCATGCTAGTTAAAATTACGTAAACAATTCTATTGCGTAATTTAACCTCTAATCGAGTTCATTATCAAGCTAGATGATATTACGCAAAGTATTTAGTTGGATAGTTTAAAGCAGAAGTTACATTTGCTAGCAATCACCGAGGAATCCTCACCATGAGCAATTCAATCGAACTGAGGTGAGGTCACTAGCTAGCATTACTGTTGACACAGTAGCTAAGCTAACTAACATTAGAATTATTTATGGAGCGATAGATTTTTGACCATCAATAATCTTTGCAATTAAAGGTTTTCATTTTTAAGCAATATTTTGGTGTAAATCTTCTTTACTTTAAAATTTCAAGGTCTCAAAGTGGTTCCTGTTACACATGAACAGTTTATTCTCCTGATTTGATTCGCCTCATTTCGGGACGTGACATGGCTTCAGATTGATCCATCGTCTGACGAGTCATTTCTAATGCTAATCCGTCGTAGGTTAGGAAAGTTATCATGTATGTTTGCAGTCAGATATTTAGCTGCTAGCAGTGGATTTGTGTTCTGGTAATCTCCGGCTAATCTCCTTCAGCATTAGCAAGCGGCACAAAAAAAAAAAAAAAGAAGAAAAGATTCATATGGTTCAGAGGTGTGATCTGTGGTGTAATTCCTCTCACAAGCTGTGTCTTTTCACTATGACACAAAACACCCACAGCTACAGGCAGCTTTTACAAACAAGTGTGTGTGTGTGTGTGTGTGTGTGTTTTAAGTTGCTCACTACGCAAAAAAGTCTGTCTTTCCGTTTAGCTTTTTCTCTCGCACGGGTTTACATAAAAGCAGTTACCTTTCTCTGCCCTCAGCAACACTTTACCCACCACAAAACACACTGACTTATAATGCACAGGATGTGTGTGTGTGTGTGTGTGTGTGTTTGCCTCATATCTGCTATCTTACTGCATGTTTCATAGTCAACAACTGTACACACACACACACACACACACACACACACTGTGAGCCATTAAAACACACTAATTCACAGCTAATTTAAATGTTTTCCTCAAAAACATAATGAATTACATCACAAATAGTAAAGTAAAAACAATAATGAATAAATGTGTATAATGTGAACTGAAGCCTTTATGTGTATAATCAGGACTGCGATTTTTAGTTTTTTAAATCAAGGCCTAAAACACCAAAAGCAAATCAAGTATCCAACATTTTCAACTGAAATGCTGGAGCGAACTTCAACCTGTTTTGCGCTCTATGGCTTCCCACATTCTGTCTCCTCATCTGACCCTTTTCGTCTCCCGCTTTCCTTCTACACTCTCAGCCTCTTCTTCTTCTTCTTCTTCTTCTTCTTCTTCTTAGTAAGGCCTGATCTGAAACATTCTCCCACAGCCTTGGGAAGTTGGACAAGCACTTCAGGTGTTCGAACGTGCCTGTGACGCGTGCAGCGGTTAGTGGTGTGTGAAAAGGGACGGGATTTAGTCAACATGTTCATAACTGTAACTACATTCTTTCCCTATGACTGCAAATATACCAGGAAAGTATACAATCCCATGTTTGCCATGTTTCCTTTTACTTTGCATCTTTTAGTTTTTCATAGTTCTAGTTTTAGTTTCTGTTGTTCTTAATGCTGGACTGTTGAGTCTACGCAGGTTTGGATTATGGATTTGCTCGAGTTAACTTAAAACTGGCTGTAGCCATTGATGTGTAATTGAATTGTGGTAAAAGTTTCTTCTCTTCTCTGTTTTTGGTCAAAAACAATCTGTTTACTGTGAAAAGCAGGCTACAATACCACACTTATCACTCTTTGATATGATCTGAAGCTTTGCTGATATGATTGCATTTTGAGTAGAATGTATAAAAATGTCTACGAGGCAAAAAGCTAGTGAAAAAAGAAATCTGTCCTAAACGTAGCGTACGGTTCGTTTTGAACCACATCCTCTCTGTCCAAGATGTTCAGGATTAAATTCTGTATAATTCATTTACTGCATACTGATCTAATTATATAACCTTCACACCCCTTAGCTCTGAATTTTCCGAATGTGTTCATTTTAAAGGTATTTAAAGTAAATAATGGATTTTCGACGGCGCTGAGACGTTGACTCACCTGTCAGTTTCGGCTCGCAGCGTGTCTGTGGCTCTCTGAGAGACGAGAATGACAGAAAGCGAGAAAAAAGATCAGAGAGGAGATTTCCTGTTCCAAAAGCAGTGAACTGAAAGTGTGTTACGCGACCAAACTCTCTCTGTGAGTGTGTGTGTGTGTGTGTGTGTGTGTGTGTGTGTGTGTGTGTGGTTGGTGTGCATGCTTAAACAGTTCTGTTAATGCATTCTGCAAACAGGAAAGCTGAAATGGGTTCGACGAAATCCTGGAAAACAGCCAGGTCAGAAAATAAGTATTCCAGCTACAAGGTGGTGGTTTTGGAGAAAGAAAAAAATATATATATATAAAAAAAAATATAAAAGATCTGCAGATGTACTGTAAAAAACGAAAAAAAAAGGAAGCAGGAATGATAACCAGTGTATTCCAGTAAAATATATCCAGACAGGGTAATTAAATATTTCGATCACAATCCGATTTATTTGCTTAAAGCCTCAGAGTGCGCAGATGTTGTACATATGTTTATCTAGCATGCCATGCAGTATATCACGTATTTCATTTCTTTACGTCTTATATATCAGTGCGGAGCCTCACATGGTAATGTGGCATAGTGCTGGTATCGGGCAGAGAGAAGGGCAGCCCATCCGGGGGTCCTGAGTCCAGCCGCACGGGCGGGGCCAGCATGGAGGGGCTGATGGGAAAACTGGGGCTGCTGGGATTGCGGCTCTTCTTCCTGGTCCGCCTGCTAGTGTCGCGCTGGGAAAACTCCGCCTCTTCCTGTAAGACGAGCATCCTGTCATCGCTCAGGAAGCGCATGAGGGAGGAGTCCGAGTCTACAAGAAGAGAAAAGTCACACAGACTTTAATACTTTTTATCTGTTTATTGTTGTGGAACTTTATGAAGTTAGTTCATACAGTATCAGCCTCTCTTTTTTTCTTAATGAGACAAAAAAAAAAACAACAACAACAAAAAATTTGCAGTTTCCAAAAAAACTGCAAAACTCCTCGGTCCTGAAATGGATGTCTGAAAACTGAACATTACAGCTTTACCTCTGAAACTGGAGACTCCTTCCATAAACGTTAAATGAACACGTTTCACTTTACCGAAAAACATCACGATATCAACGAATTCCCCCGTGTTTTATCCGTTACTACGGAAACGACAGTGTCAGTGACTTGTATAGCGGACACTCCACTGATAATAAACAGATTAAAAAATGTGTATTCGCTGATATTAGATAGTAGCAGCTGCACTACTGTCGGAGCTGCTGTTATAGAAAACTAATCCACACCTGACCTCCAGTCAGAACTGTGTGTGTGTGTGTGTGTGTGTGTGTGTTACATGTGGTTTTCCACATTGTGGGTTTCTGCCTGCTATGTTTAGATCAGGTTTAGACTCCCACTCGATCTCGATGCTGTTTTTAGACGCCTGTTTCCACGCAGCTCAACACAACAGGAATAAAAAAAAAAAAAAAAAAAAACATGCTCACCTCTTTCTCATTTCAAGAAAAAAAAAATCCCCCGTATTCAAATACAAACTGTGATATTATCAGCAACCTTATTCCAATAAAATACTGAAATAATAATTACTGTAAACGGCTCAGTGTTGCCTGTACTCATGACTCATTATGATTTCTTATAATTCTCTAAACTCTTTTATTCGTATTGATGTGCGATTCTTTAGTTACCGTTTGTGTAATCGGTCGTTTATATTCATATTTATATTCAGAAATAGTAAAGAACTACTATACAAAAAGTAATTCCAGAAAGCTTGAGGAATACGAGCTTCATATGGATGGCTCGTATCCGCCGCTTTAGCATCTCGCCCAATAAGCTTCCCTTATGGAAAAGCAATATGTTTAAAAATAAATAAAATATTCGGTTATGATTGCGATGATTTCCTTCACTGTAAAATATATGCGAAATGCATAGCAATATATTCACAATCATAACCAAATGCATTATTTATACTGCAATATATTCTTAAATATAAATCCAAGTGTATGGTTTTTTTTTGTTTTTTTTTTAAATGGCCAATTTCATGGATATTTTGAAATATTTTGCTTTTCCATATAGGTGAGCTACAATAGGCTCATAATTACAGTGGGAAACTAAAGTCCAGGCTTTTCACCAATCAGCAAACGCTGGGGTGAAGAGAAATCGTGGATGTTTTACTTCTGGATGAACTTTTCTTAATATTAATAACTGATCTGACTGTGATTTAAATGCTCGACTATTTGGAAGTGAAGTAGCAAGTAAACGTAAATGTGAAGTAAATGTAATACCTCTGCTTCCTCGCTTGTAAACTCCAGACTCCTGAGGCTCGGCGAGCCACTCGGACACGTGAGACACCTGCCGGGGGTCACCTGGAAAAAAGTGTGTGTGTGTCTGAGTGTGTGAGGACACACAGAATCTCGGAGAATATTACCGCAAAATGGTAGAAAATACAAAATTAAAAAAACAAAACAAATGAAGACCTTCTGTGAGAAGGGGTGCACAAAATGTAAGAGTGTGTGTGTGTGTGTGTGTGTGTGTGTGTGTGTACGGACCCCGTGTTGGGGTTTGGTCTCGGCGTCGTAATCCAGCGTTTCTGCCCATTTCGTCGTCCAGCAGGGGGAAGTGAGGTCCCACTAAAGCCTCCTGATCCATGAAGAACCCTTCAGAGCCGAAAACACCAAAACCAGCCCGGTCCAACTCATCATCTCTGATGTGATAGAGAGAGAGAGAGAGAGAGAGAGAGAACACAGGAGAGAGAGCTCTGTAATATATATTCATATATATATGAATACAAGCATTTATGAAAAAAATAATTATAGCACATTGTAAAATGTTATACATCACTGTTGGAGGTTCCTGAATCCTTTCAGTACCTTTATTACTGAAGTGTGTGTGTGTGTGTGTGTGTGTGTGTGTGTGTGTTTACCTGTGTCCATATGCAGGGGACAGTATAAACACATCATGTCCTGAGGGTGTGTCCAAACCAGGTGAGACTCCCAGAGTGCTGGGGGGCGTGGTAGACTCGCTACACGGACTGGTGGAGAGGGGCTGGAGAACCAACACACACACACACACACACACACACACACACACACACACACACACACAGAGTTGTATAGAGTGAGCTCCTCAAGTACACTTCAGCCAAACTGGCAGATTTGTTTCCTAATCATGTGCAGTTCAGGCAAATCCAGCCACATTCCGACCCTTTTCCCCTTCCATGTTCTTTATTTGGTCAGTGTCGCTTTCTGATCGCAAAATGATTATTATAATTTTTTTTTTTTTTTTGCAAAATTACTGAGAATAACATTATTTGAATAATCATTTATATATTTACTGCCTCACTCATCTCTGGTGCTGAGGGCTGCTCTTTAATGTGAAAAAAAAAACCCTTCTCCTTATTTGGTTTGTGTTAGAAAGCTAAAGGGATATAATGCACTAATCCTTATTAGGAATTACAAAACGCTCAGTGTGTACCACATGCTAATAAATATGCTAATTAAATAATAGTAAATTTGCTAAAAGTCAACAAAACTAAAACTCTAAAGCGTATCAGCCTGATCTAAATGACTAAAGCAAACTCAAATAAGAAGAAAAACACATTTTAAATGTATAAATAAAAAAATGTGTGCGTGTGTGTGTGTGTGTGTGTATCCTCCTGTGAGGAATCAATATATAACACATTATCACCAGCGCTAGCACAAGCTCCAACAAGAATCATCAAAGACAGCACACTGGGGGGGCGAACACATGAGTATATACACACACACACACACACACACACACACACACACACACACACACACACACACACATTGACTGCAAGGCCAAACAGGTTTTTACTAAATCTGGCACCATAGAAGGTGAAATCAGAGCACAGCGCCTGTGAACATGTCAATCATTCTCCTGGTAACCGTGGAGAGCATAGCAACAAGAGCTTCCATAGCAACAGAGAAAGATTCGGTGTAATACACAAAACCATAAATGTGTCTGTCACTCCCAGTGAAGTAGGCGTGGCCTCTCTGTCTGTCTGTCTGTCCCAGTGAAGGAGGCGTGGCCTCTCTGTCTGTCTGTCTGTCCTATTGAAGGAGGCGTGGCCTCTCTGTCTGTCTGTCTGTCCCAGTGAAGGAGGCGTGGCCTCTCTGTCTGTCTGTCTGTCCCAGTGAAGGAGGCGTGGCCTCTCTGTCTGTCTGTCTGTCCCAGTGAAGGAGGCGTGGCCTCTCTCTCTGTCTGTCTGTCCTATTGAAGGAGGCGTGGCCTCTCTGTCTGTCTGTCTGTCCCAGTGAAGTAGGCGTGGCCTCTTTGTCTGTCTGTCTTTCCCAGTGAAGGAGGCGTGGCCTCTCTGTCTGTCTGTCCCATTGAAGGAGGCGTGGCCTCTCTGTCTGTCTCAGTGAAGGAGGCGTGGCCTCTCTGTCTGTCTCAGTGAAGGAGGCGTGGCCTCTCTGTCTGTCTGTCTGTCCCAGTGAAGGAGGCGTGGCCTCTCGGTCTGTCTCAGTGAAGGAGGCGTGGCCTCTCTGTCTGTCTGTCTGTCCCAGTGAAGGAGGCGTGGCCTCTCTGTCTGTCTGTCCCAGTGAAGGAGGCGTGGCCTCTCTGTCTGTCTCAGTGAAGGAGGCATGGCCTCTCTGTCTGTCTCAGTGAAGGAGGCGTGGCTTCCCACTCCTCAGAGCTAAAATATTATTTATTGATATTCTATCACATCTAATAGCTGTAAATTGCATCATACTGAATCATCTGCTGCTTTAAATGGAACTTTTTGCTTTACACACCTTTGTTTTAATTCATTAAAGCGACTGAAGTCTAAAAGAAAAAATAACGGGCTGAGATTTTGTGTGTCGTGACTCTCATGGTGCCAATACACATGTTCTTGCCACTGTCTGTCGGAAATGTGTAACCATGGCAACTACAGAACACAAGGCGACATGGCAACAAGCCAATACACACACACACACACACACACACACATAAATCCAACTCCAAGTCTTATATATGTACCATACACACTCCAGATTTATTACAATAAATAAAAACTAAAGCTTCAGCTACCAAAAATTGGAGAATATACTGAAATGAAATGCAAAACTACAGCTAAATAAAAAGTAGAGGTATTACATCTGGAATTAACTGAAAAAAAAACTATAACAATCACACACACACACACACACACCTGCAGCGCGAGGGGTTTCCAGCGGGTGTTCTTGAGCAGGCCCGGCGCTGAGCTCAGTGTGTTCTGGGGTCTTTTCTTCAGCGTGAGAACGACTCCACTCGGATCCTCACGCAGAGAATTCACCAAGTTCTTCAACTGCCATCCCACCTTAGAGAGAGAGAGAGAGAGAGAGAGAGAATGCGAGAGAGACAATAAGAAAGACAGATATTTAGAGACATAAAGAGAGAGACAGCAAGAGACAGACAGATAGATAGATAGATAGATAGATAGACAGACAGACAGACAAACAGATAGGTAGAGACAGAGACACACAGAATGACAGAGAGAGACAGCAAGAGAAAGAGGGAAAGAGATAAATATACATATATATATATATATGTTTAGATAGATAGACAGATAGATAGATAGATAAGGACAGAGAGAGACACACAGAATGATAGATAGATAGATAGATAGATAGATAGACAGATAGGTAGACAGATAGGTAGAGACAGAGACACAGAATGACAGAGAGAGACAGCAAGAGAGAGAGAAAGAGATATATATATATATATATATGTTTAGATAGACAGATAGATAGATAGATAGATAAGGACAGAGAGACAGAGACACACAGAATGATAGATAGATAGATAGATAGACAGATAGGTAGAAACAGACACACACAGAATGACAGAGAGAGAGAAAGACAGCAAGAGCGAGAAGGAGATATAAAGAGACACAGAGCTACAGAGGTTGAGAGATTTTGCCCTAAAGTTAAACGTTTCTATATTTTTATTTCGTGTAAATCATTTTTTTTCTATTTAAGTCTCATCTGTTAGCAGCATGAAGTGCCTGGAGGTCATGTAGATAAAAAAGACACGCTAAGAGCAGAGAGCGGAGTCAGTACTGAGTCAGTACCTCGTCCTCTTCGTCTTTACCATCATTTTATTTCTACAGTTTTTTTTCCTGCTGTTAGTTCAGACGGCATGAAGAGCAGCACCGCACACACACAACCCAGCTCGCTCTGGGCCGTTGCGTAACACTGCAGTGTAGCTGGCGTATTGATTAAACCAGAAGCTGAAAGGAGGAGGTGAGAGACACGGGGCACTGTGTGTAAATGCATACACACACACACACACACACACACACACACTCCGGGCTGAAACAGGCAGCCAGCTAGATGAGATTGGACACGTTTTCCATCTGAGCACACGGCTAAAAATAGCAGCAATCGCTTTATCGAAATGCATTTGAAGCGGCGCTTTGAGACACGCTCACACGTGACACGGCCATTTTGTCTTCATATTCACGGTTGTTATCATTGGTTTGTTTCTTTATTTTCGTCCCCTGTCTGTGTTCTCGCTGACGTATTATTTGGGACACCCCCTTAGCAGTAAAAAGCATAAAAATATCTGAAAATGAAATGAAAATCCTGTCAGAAATCCTGTCAGGTTAGCGCGTGTTAGCTAGCTGAATACGATTTAAAATCCTCTCAGAAACGCCATCATGTTAGTTCACCTAAGGTAGCTAGCTAGTGCTAGCAGTAAAGATTTTATAAAAAATCCTGTCAGAAATCCCGTCAGGTTTGCGTGTGCTAGCATGTAGCGACCGTTAACAGTGATTCGAAACATTTCAAGACTTTGCCACTATAAAATTTTGTGACTTTGACATATTGGGCCATAAATTTTTTTTTTACCATTAATAATTAATAAACAGGTAATGCTTTTTAAAAACTTTTTAAAAATACTTTTAAGCAAAATAAATTACTGTTATTACAAATTTGTAACTAACTTATTTAAATTCATTTTCTATTTTACTAATTAACATTAACTAATGCCAAATAAGTCAGCTATAACTTCTCAAAATTCCTGTCAGGTTGGCTCCTGTTAGCCATCTGGCTAGCATTAGCAGTAAAATTATGAACATTTATAGTTAGTGGTTATAGCTGGTGATTAGTTATCTCATATTAACCAGCTGTGTATTGCTAATCATCATGAATGTGACTTCTCTCAGACCTGCTCTCATACGTATATTAGCTAGCAGTTAGGAAAATTAGGAACATTTATCAGTATGGCTTACAAATTTCCAGATTGGTTATCTAATGATTTCTAGCTAGCTGGTGTTAGCAGTGAAGATCAAGGAATGACTTAAAATCCTGTCAG
>CM075000.1:16383337-16393337 GCA_037576825.1 Pangasius krempfi
CCAGATTGGTTATCTAATGATTTCTAGCTAGCTGGTGTTAGCAGTGAAGATCAAGGAATGACTTAAAATCCTGTCAGAAATCCTGTCAGATTAGCTTAAATGCTAGCTATCTGGCTACAGACCTAAAGTCAATCTACAGGCACATAGCTCTTCCCAAGTAATTTTCTAAACTTTTCAGATGTGTAGTCATGTTTGTTCATCTAAGGTAGCAGTAGATTGGATGGTTTAGCAGTAGATTGGATGGTTTAGCGGTAGAGTAGCAGTAGGTTGGATGGTTTAGTGGTAGATTGGATGGTTTAGCGGTAGATTGGATGGTTTAGCGGTAGATTAGCGGTAGATTGGATGGTTTAGTGGTAGACTGGATGTCTTAGCGGTAGATTAGCGGTAGATTGGATGGTATAGTGGTAGATTGGATGGTTTAGCAGTAGATTAGCGGTAGATTGGATGGTTTAGCGGTAGATTAGTGTTAGATTGGATGGTTTCGTGGTAGATTGGATGGTTTAGTGGTAGATTAGTGGTAGATTGGATCGTTTAGTGGTAGATTGGATGGTTTAGCGGTAGATTAGCGGTAGATTGGATGGTTTCGTGGTAGACTGGATGGTTTAGCGGTAGATTAGCGGTAGATTGGATGGTTTAGTGGTAGATTTGATGGTTTAGTGGTAGACTGGATGGTATGGTTAGCAGTAAAGTTTGTAAACATTTACCTGTCAGGTTAGCTTGTTTTAGCCATGCAGCAACCTGTAGCAGTGAAGATTGCTGAAAACCTAGCTAATGACTGGACGCAAAGACACACCCACATTTCCATATAAAGTCCTCAAAGACGCGTTGTTTGGGATCCGTGACCCGCAAGTAGACCCTGATGCCTGTAAGTACCTACATGTACTGTGACTGATATTGACATTTTAGCGGTGAACCAAGGATGTGTTTCTGTGTGAAAGGCCAGTGCCTTTCTGTTTTACTTAACCTTCTCTCCAGTTAGTCATAACACAACAGCCTGCGATCGGTGAGGGTGAAGGGCAATGCGTGGTTCTTCTGAGACTTCTCAGAGACATGTTTTTGAACTGCTGCTCACGTACAAAGTCAGGAGTAGAGGCTAACGCTGCTCTCATCAGAGTTGCAGAGAGAAAAAAAATGTTGTATGTAATTTTTTTCCCCCACCTCAAGACAAAGATCAGTCTCTCATGGACTCACGATCTCTCAGCGATCGAGCGAAACCTTAGACAGCTACGCCAAGCTGGAGCCTGAGCTGGAGCCTGAGCTGAGGCTAAATTACCAAGCTGGCAGTTCCTTTAAAGGAACAGCTCAAAATAAAATGAAGTTCCTTTTATGATCTACCAAGACACATCTGGTATCCCAGCAAAAGCCCTTAACACACACACACACACACACACACACACACGCAGTATTACTCACCACAGTTTGGTAGTTGACCTGAATGACCTCATCACCTGCATGAATCTTCTTACACAGATCAGCGGGAGACTACATACAACCCGAGACAGAAAAATTATAGAAAATAAACAAACACAGATAGAGATTATAAAGATAAATATTTTATTTCCGACACCTCACTACCTAGGTGTGCAAGTTAACAAACAGCAGACGTGCTTTTAATCTTTTTTTCTGCAATTGTGCAGGTAGAAATAAAATGGTGACCTTTCAAGGTCTACATGAAATTTACGACAATTTCGCTTCTTTTTGTGCAAAGTGGGCGGGGCTAACCTCTAAAAGCTCATTTGTCTCTCTCTTGATCTTCTTTTCTCTTGATATTTATCAAAAGTACGTGGTCTGAGCAAAACTAGCAACCTGAAGAATGAAAGCTAATCTAGCAAGCAAAAGCTAGCCTAGCAAGTGAAAAGAAAACAAACAAGCTAACTTAACAAGCAAAAGTTGACGTAGCAAACAAAAACTAGCCTAGTAAGTGAAAACAAAATTAACAAGCTAACTTAACAAGCAAAAGTTGACGTAGCAAACAAAAACTAGCCTAGCAAGTGAAAACTAACCAAGCAAGTTAACTTAACAAGTGAAAGTTAACGTAGCAAGCTAGCTTCGTAGCCTACTGTGTAACTTGGTACATGGAGAGTTAAACAAAACGGATTGTTGCCACTAGCGCAGTAGTGTTTAGTTCTGCTCTCGGTGCTCACTTCATCTGGATTTTGAACAACAACATTTTATCATATTATAATCTTATTTTTAAAAATTGAACTTTGTTGAATGTTTATTATAACATTTACGTACGGTACCATAGAAGCATTTTTAAAATTTGTCACTATATTTCTTCAGAAATGTATAACTAGGGTTCATGGGAGAGCAACATGGCTGTGTGTATATACGGCGGAATACTGCGATAATCATAGCATTTTGAAGAAATGAAGAAATTTGAGCCGGATGAATATAAAAGATGTATTCTGTGTCCCGGGTATCAGTTTGTTATTGATCAGCAGAGAAATGACTCAGCAGACACCTGATATGTATCCATGTGCTCTCTAGCGCTTTTTTCCCCCCTCTTCGGTCTATTCACCAGCATCTCTAACTGACAATAGTGCAGCTTCAAGTCACAGGTTTATATCAGTGCCCTGGTACTACTACATTATCGTTTCTATAGTAACCGATAACAGGAACTAACCTGGAAATCTAACTATAAACGTACAAAAAGTATTTTGCTAGTGTTGGCAAACTCCTGTGGTTTAAGAACAAAAAAAACACTCCAGGATGCACTTTTATAAGAAACTAATCGATATATCCTGTTTTGTTTTATTCTTAACTTAGATACATTAGTTTACGCTGCTAGCTAGCTAATAATAAAGTTTTAACTGCGCACGTTCCATGATGGCGTACAGGCTAAATACACTGTCAGGACTTTTACATCTGAGTGTGATATTCACTTTAGAGCTTCCAGGCGACTAAAACATGAGACTGAAACATTTACTTGCATGATGGTTTAAGTAACAACTTTATGACAACATTTAAAAGCTGCGTAAATAATCTCGCGCTAACTTAAACTCACGTTCTCTGTGGTGCCGGTGATCACGTGTAGTCCGTCGTACGTGGATTTAATATACATGCCCTGAGAGACAGAAAGACGGAGAGATGGAGAAAGCTAGTACCGTCGCTCCAGCTGTTTATTGTTGTTGTTGTTGTTGTTGTTTTTGTTAAGTGTTATTGTTTACTCACCAGACCCTCGTTGGGCAAGACGTTGGTGAGGTGGACGACCTCCAGGTGGGCGGACTGCGACACCAACGAATCAGACGACAGAGAGATGATGTGCTCGCAGATTCCTGACAGAGTCTTACACTGACAGAGAGAAAGACGCATATAGAAACAACGAGAGCGAGATTATTCACGTAAACGGTAACTGTACTAAGAGGTATTAGCGACATTAGCTTCACTCTTCAACTGTGTCTCACCGGGGTGCTTTTTAACAAGGATGCGCCACATTTTTTTCTCATCATACGACAAACTGTATCTTTTAGCACACTTTTGTTTATTCACTATCGCTCGCTACTAGCTTACCTGGGGATGAATCCAGAACTAGAGTCAGCTATTTTTTCTGGTGACCAGCTATGAAATTATCTAAGAGAGAGCTACAACTAGCTATGAGATTAGCTATAAGAGAGCTATGACTATGAGATTAGCTATGAGAGAGCTAGGAGTAGCTATTAGATTAGCTATGAGAGAGCTACTACTATGAGATTAGCTATGGGTGAGCTACGACTAGCTATGAGATTAGCTATGAGAGAGCTAGGAGTAGCTATTAGATTAGCTATGGGTGAGCTATGACTATGAGATTAGCTATGAGAGAGCTACGACTAGGAGATTAGCTATGAGTGAGCTACGACTAGCTATGAGATTAGCTATGAGAGAGCTAGGAGTAGCTATGAGATGAACTATGCGAGAGCTAGGACTAGCTATGAGATTAGCTAAGAGTGAGCTACGACTAGCTATGAGATTAGCTATGAAAGAGATACAACTATGAGATTAGCTATGAGTGAGCTAGGAGTAGCTATGAGATTAGCTATGAGAGAGCTAGGAGTAGCTATGAGATTAGCTATGAAAGAGATACAACTATAAGATTAGCTGTGAGTGAGCTAGGAGTAGCTATGAGATTAGCTATGAGAGAGCTAGGAGTAGCTATGAGATTAGCTATGAGAGAGCTAGGAGTGGCTATGAGATTAGCTATGAGAGAGCTAGGAGTAGCTATGAGATTAGCTATGAGAGAGCTACGACTAGCTATGAGATTAGCTATGATAGCGCTACGAATAACTAAAGATTAGCTCAAGGGGTCTTCAAAACTGGACAGCCTTTATCTCAGGAGTGCTAGTCAAAGATGCTGTCCATTCATGGAGTGATCAGAACTACTTATTTAATGACCTACTTATTTAAAGATAGCTAGAGTTTTTGAGTAAAAGAATGCTAAATGCTAAATAGTGTGGTTGACTCTCCTTGCCCTGATGCTGTACTCTAGTTTATGCTAGGTTGGTGCGCTTCACTGATTAATGACCTGCTAATACTCAAATGCTAATCATGGTGACGATAAAGAGACAGAACTAGGAAAAGGAAAAGAGAAGATGAGCTGTGAGTCGTGTGAGAAGCGGATCAGCCGTTCAGTCAGCGCTAATGTTTAGATAAACAGAGAAATAAAGTGATAGAGCTAGCTAATGCTTTCAGTTAGCGCTTTCACATCCTTTGTATATGCGCGTGTGTGAGTGTGTGTGAGTGTGTGAGTGTGTGTGTGTGTGTGTGTGTGTGGTTATAACTACATAGTGTCCTCATTTCTCATTTTTCCTTTTTTTTTTTTAATTCTCTCTGCTCCTACTTCAGAAAAAAACCCTCTGACCTGCTTTCTGCTTCTCTCTTTATTTATGAGGGCTGCAGAGCAAAATAACACACACTCTAACTGATCTCTCTCTCTCTCTCTCTCTCTCTCTCTCTCTCTTTCTCTGTTCTGAAAAAGCATTAATAGCTTTGCAAGAGCTCAAGGATAAAGCCTTGAGGATCTGCATAATTCACCATCATTCACACACACACACGCACACACGCTTCTGAATACGAAAAAAAAAAGCGAAGAAAACGACTCCATTTCATCGACACGCTCAAATGGAACTCGTGGATAAAGTAGTGAGGACACTGTTGCTAAGCAACTAGAACACATAGGACACGTAGAGCAGGGAAACTAGCTAATGACTGAAGCTAACAACTGAGCTAGCTAGCACAGCGTGTTTTATATACGGCGGGCGCGTCTCAATCAGCTCGCTAGCGCCCTCGGTGGTGAATCTGGTAAGGACCCTGGCTCACTACGCATCGGGACGCTGATGACTCGATTTCCGGCGACATGACTACGTACTCGCGTTGTAAAACGTCACCACTTTGACATTATATATGTCTTATAAATTCGTTCGCTTAATCACACGTGTTTCTGTCATGGTACTTCAAGCAGGATCGTAAGCAAGCGAGTGGATTTTTTAAAAAATCATTAAACACTTAAAATTCGTTAGATTCAAACAAACCGTATATAGAACGTCAAATAAAGTAAAAAATCGCTAAACATTTAATAACAAGCTACTTGGATTCGTTATCTTATTTGTTACTTAGACGAAGTTGGCTAAGAGTTCGTCCGGCCTTTTTAAAAAAAAAATCATATTTTTTTAGAAAATATGACATCATTTCCAGTAAGGGAACGTAGCGAGCATCGATGCTCCCCAGTCATTGTGGTGCATTGTGGGATTTATTACGGAGCGAAGGTTCCAGTGCACTGGAAGGATTTTGCGTTTGAGACAACACTTAAAATGGCCGCCGCCCTGATCAGCGCCCTGAAGGCATGACGACAGGAAAAATAACCAGGAAACCGTCTGGAAAATCAACATTTCCCTCAGATGTGTTGGAAAATTCCCAAGACTTTGTACGACTAAAAACTACACTGTAATTACGCTGTAATTACAATTCCTGTGGGTTCCGCCATTTTGGAAAAAAGCGATGAATCTTCACACATAGTTTCAAGCATTAGTGAAATTAAAAAAAAGTAAATCTTAAAGGTTTGTTGTTTTCTTTATAACAAATGGCATGACATAATGTGAACGTTAGCACGTTAGCAATAGCTGACTCACTCACTCACAAAAAAAAATAAAAAAGTGTGTGTTTGTGTGAAACTCACCACATGGAGTATTTTATTCTCCGTTTCATACACGGTACAGTCCTGAAACAGTGATGAACGTTAAACAACAAGAGGTTTTCTATCTTTTTTTAATTCTATACATCTGAATTATCTCATATTTATTTAGTGGGTTTTTTTTACTGCTTCATTTTACATGCACTCAGGCACACACAGAAACTTAAACACACATGCATGCTGACACAAAAGCAGACACTTTTATGCCAAACACACACACACACACGCACACACACACACACACACACACACCTGTTGCACTATGGTGGTTAACTCGAGACAGAGTTGGACAATGTTGTTCTTCAGCACTGAATACTCAGTGACACTGACAAACGGTGACCTGCAACGAAGCACACACACACACACACACACACACACACACACACACACACACACACACACACACAGAGAAGTGAGGGGGTTTTATTAAGCAGATGGTAAACACCAACAACACATAACTATGCACAAAATATGCATTGGCAAATAAAGAAGTTCACAACCTAAAGAGTTCGCCTCGAGGGGTTGCTAAGAGACAAGAAAGATGTATGGGTTAATTTTTTAAAATGAGGAAATTAAAACATTAAACCAGTGTCGCAATAACTCACTTCATTATCCGGCACACGGATCATACAGGACTGTGTGTGTTCCTTTAGCTTCCAGGTTCAGAAATTCCTCATCTAGCAGGTTAACTCTACGTTATCGCAGATTAGCGAGTGACATAGCGACAAATCAGACTTTCAGAATGATGCGGCAACCAGTTACGATTTTTTTGAGGAATTTATTGGAATGTACGGCGCGGGTCGTCCCTCAGTTTCTTTTGTCCCGACCTTTAGTGACTATCTGTGTTTTCTAACCTCATCTGCAGTCGATCCTGACAATAGCTAGAACGCTAGCAATGAACACACTTGTAGCTATCAATATATATATTCCTTACATACATATTGCTTTAAAAGCTACAAGTCAGTAGCTTGTTCGTGTTCACAGTTACTCAAAGAATCATTAGAATCATCATCGTTAGCTAATTTGCTCTGCAAACATTACTATCCATGTTAGCTTTCTAGATTTTCCTGTTCATTTGATTTAGCTAAGCAATAAATGCGACTCATTTGCATTAGATTTTATCTTACAAACATTGTCTTGGCATTTCACTCTGCTGACGTATGAACAAAGTGTATTACAGGTACAAGTACAGTACTAGTTATGGACCACCTGCTAATTCTCACTGCACTAAAACAGTGTATGAAATGATTCAAATCCCAGATGCAGTTTTGCTAACGCTCAGGCACGAAGAGGCCGAGGGAACAGGGAAGACGACACGTTCGTTTCTGTGGATTGGGCTAAAAGGGGAGATGATGCAAGCAGGTGGCTAAGTGGCTCGTAGACCTGACATCACTTCTACCAAATTTAGCCCCGCCCTAATTCCAATCGTTCAGAAGGAAACAGAAAGAAAAGTCTCTCAACTTCACAAACTTTGGCAGTCGGGGTTAAAATCACCACACACCCTGTAGCTAACCGTTATAAGTGTATAGAGGCTTTAAGATAAACCATAAACTGTCATTTAGATTTTAAAACATAATAATATTAAGCAAAGCAAAACAAAAACATTGATTCTGCAACTTTTTTTCAAACTAAAAGTAATACGATACATCTCTGGGCTGCTCGAAAGCTCGCATATGTATTTTCTATATGTATCTGTGTGTTAGCCGTAAATTAAAGCCAGCTACATAGACACACACGCACACACACACACACACACACACACACACACACACACCTGTGTTGGTAATATAGAAGACACTCAGTCTTGTTCAGCTTGACTGGATTTAATTGAATTTATCTTTTTAATTAATTCAGTTCCAGTTAATTCTGAGTGAATTGCATTAAACTACGGCCAGGGAGAAAAAGATTAGCCGATTAGCAAGGATTAGCAAAGAGGTCAATAAGAGATGAGATGATGGGTTGGAGCTCAGTGGGGGGGGGTCGAGTTCAGGGTCGTGTCAGGTCGTCTCTCACCTGTCCAGCCAGGCCAGCAGGTTCTTGGCGGCTCCGATCAGATCCACCACGCTTGTGAGGAAGTCGTTGGGCAGCCGTCGACACACGCGGCCGTCGTAGTGACCGCCGCGCCGCCGGCCCGTGATGAAGTTCTGCAGGTTTTTAGCTGAAGCGTTGAGTTTATGGGAGAGAGAGCGCAGGTTCTCCGTCTCCAGACCATAGTTCTGTAATCAGAGCGTGATCAGAGTTCTGAGTAGTTAATACTTCATTAAAAACACATTCTTTGTGATCGTGCTGTGTTATACGCAATCATTTTCAAACACTTAAAACATTAGTAAAATATGGAAGTTCAAAAAAAAAAAATAGTCAAATAATAGCAGGTTTCTGTTAAATTCATTAAATAGAAATATATTATCAGGTCAACTCCGTCCTTGAACTCCAATTCCCAGAACACACCACGGCACTATAAACATGGCCGCCGTGGACTACAATCCCCAGCACAACACACACACTGGCACGTTCATGGACTCCGGAGTGCTAATCACACACACACACACACACACACACACACACACACACCTGTTTTCAATTACACACACACCTTAAAAAGAGAGCTTCATTCACACTGACTCTGAGAAGTAAACGCTCAGCAGTGCATACTCTGACTTTTGTGTGTGATTCAGAATCATGATTCTGGTTTTTGACTCTGTTTCTTTCCTGGTTTTTGGATTCTGGTTTTTGCTACGGTATCCTGTTTGCTGATCGCCTGACCCTTTGCTTGTCTTTGACTTACGTTTTGGAACCGTTCGCTGATTATCATCAAACTGCCATTAATCTTTTACTTTCAGCGTGTCACAATTTCCATCCATCATGAAATGAATCGGTTAACAAGCAAAGAAAATGGGTGTGCCTTGTTGAATTTTCAGTCTGGTGTGCAAATCAAATATAATATTTAAAAAATGACTGAAAAAGAATGATTTTTTTTTTTTTCACAGCTCGATATCCTATAAAATTCAGCATTTTGTATTGTTCGGCTGTTTTGGATGTTATTCATTTCTGAAAAACAGTCAGAACAAATTTCACTGTTAGAACAAAAAAAAAAAAAAAGCTATACTGTAATTCTTACATCTGCATGTTCTAAATTTCGCTCGCCTAAACTAAAATCAATTTTTTATGCTTTGTGTTGCTCGTTTTTTTGGAAAAGAGCTCAGAATTAAGGTGTTATTTATGACACTTTTTTTCTAAAATGATGACAGTTTTATTAGAAATGGGACCTATGGTAGAAAATTCAGAAATTATATAGCCAAAATATTAATATACGCTTTTAAATCATGTTCCTAATTTTTTAAAATAGTTTGTAAAATATATCTGTATTATTATATACGTGTTTTATGTACATTTAAAGAGGTCGCTGGCTGTAAAGAGCCTTATACTCTATATACTAGTGAACATATATAATAAGTAGGAAGCCATGAGGGATGCTGTGTGTTGGAGGGGATTTGAATGAATAACAAAGAAATAAAATGATTTCTGAGCAAACTTGATATAAAATCAGCGACAAGAATAATATGGCTCTGGGTCATAGACACCAAAATGTTCATATTTACAATAAAGCTATGACTTATGGTGTTATAACATCACAGGCTTATTAATATGCAAATACATTCGAATACTAAATCTTTAACTAATTAAAATGATTTAACTTTAAGAGGAAATTTACAGCCCTGAGGTTCAAACACTTTCAGTTCTGCCGTTTTGTGTGTGTGTGTGTGTGTGTGTGTGTGTGTGTGTGTGTTTTTTTTGGTGGCAGGTTAAGAACCACGCCGTTCACAATGTTGTGGT
>CM075000.1:16445295-16455932 GCA_037576825.1 Pangasius krempfi
CCCAAAGGTGTTCAGTGGGGTTGAGGTCAGGGCTCTGTGCAGGACACTCGAGTTCTTCCATGTCTTCATGGAGCTCGTTTTGTGCACAGGGGCATCGTCATGCTGGAGCAGGTTTGGGCCTCTTAGCTCCAGTGAAGGGAAACTGTAAAGCTACAGCACACAGAGACGTTCTATACAATTATGTGCTTCTAACTTTGTGGCAACAGTTTGGGGAAGAAACACATATGGGTGTGATGGTTGGGGTGCACATACTTTTGGCTATGTTTATACATATATATATATATATATATATATATGTGTGTGTGTGTGTGTGTGTGTGTGTGTGTGTGTGTGAAAAATGGAGTAAAAATAAAAACAACCTTAGATTTCCATTCAGAAAACTTTGTGTGTTTTCCCACAGCTTCAAGAAGCTTAGCATCTGGCGCTTTGTAATTCTGGACAGCTTCATTGTCCCCGATAATCCTCAAAAATGAATCTCTCCTAAATGGGAACAAATGTAAAATACTAATGTGGGTTATAGCCTCTCATGGAGTCCTACAAAATCATTTCTTTTTGCAAACTGTTTGGTGTTTTTTGATATGTCATATTTTATATGGACAATAGGATACATGTTCACGTATCCGTCCCCTTTTACTTCTAGTAAATGCACTGCAAAAATGCTGCAAGACTACAAATATTTACAGCGTACCCAATTAAAGCACAAATAAAGTGGTATATAGCAAGGGATCCAGCTCACCTAAGCCTTCTGATTCTTCTATCCTTGATTCCCAGGCAGGAAAGCAGAAAAGAGACTTAAAGAGTCAAATGCCAGAGCCGGAAAACAGAGAGACAGACCAAGAAAGCGAAAGATGCAAAGCAAAAAAAAGGACAGACATGTAGCATCATATCAATGACAAAATTCAGTGTATGCAAGGATACAGTGCACGAGCGCAAAAATACTTTCATGTGCAAATTTTAAACTCGAGAGCATAAGTTACTGTGCACAAGAAACGAATAACAAGGCGAGTGGAATGTGTGCTTGGGTTTAGCTTTGATTGGGCCTCTTTGCTTGCGCAAGTCAAACTGATTTTTGTCACTTTGAGGACGGGGATGGGGAGCAAGCTGGTTCATGTCTTCACGCCTGTGATTGGTCACTTTCAACACAAATTCCACCCCCTTTGGAAAGAGAAGAATGAAAGCGATGGCAGTGGTGATGACCAAGAGCAGAGCTGTGCATATAGTCTTACATGAAGCACATTTTCAATTGTTCTACCTTTCGAGATCATATTTGACATAGTAGTACAATCGTTTTAATCCTACCCCTTATCGTCCCAGAAATACGGATGCTCTACTGCCTCTCTGACACTCAGCCTGTTTTGTGGTTCATGTGCAATCATTTTCTCAATCAGATCTTTTGCTTCCACATCAGTTCTTTCATCCAGTTGGTAATTTCCTTTCTGAATATTATCTTCTACTTCATAAGATGTGCCGAAAGGATGATTACCTCCAGATAGGATGTAATACCCCAACATTCCAGCCACCTGCAACCATAAGCATGTTTTTTTTTTTTATATATATATATATATATATATATATAAATTCAGTAACTGTGTTAATTTAACCATAAAAATAAACACATTCCTAAATTTTATATTCATTTGAATCAGATTAGTATTCGGTGCTGGAAAGATGGCTTTGCAGATCAGTGATGAAAGTTGTGTATCGTTTCATTATTATTATTTTTTTTTAATACATTTCCTTTTTCATGTTTATTGAGAGACACAAAAAAAGGGTTACGAGACAAACCTGAATGTCGGTGCTTGTTTTGTATCTACATGTTCCATCTGCCTTCCCTTTCAGGATCTCTGTCGCCTCCCAGCCTCGGGTACCGGCTCTTGAGGTGTGCACCGTGCTCGCACCTTGGTTTACAATGCGGCTTATTCCAAAGTCAGCCAATCTCACGTTTTCTTCCACGTCTGTTAAAAGGGTTCATTAAGTCATTTTGGCTTTATGCACTGCTTTTACTGTAATCATGAACTAAGCATTTATTAGTGAGGAGTTTGGTGTGGTGAGTTTCTCAATAAAAGAAGCTTATTAGGTGGAAAAAATAAATAAATACCAATTAAAATATTGCTGGGTTTTAAGTCTCGGTGGATGATACCAGCATTGTGGAGGGCTTGCAATCCAAGAAGCACTTCGTTTGTCACTTTCTTCAAAGCATCCTGGTCCAGTTCTTTTGTTTTCTTGTAGTCTTCAAAATCATACTCACAGAGTTGGAGACAGAGGTAATCAAAATGCCGGTCTTCTGTGAAATCTAGATATTTGACGATGTTCTTGTGCTCCAGCTTTGGCTCTCGCAGTATGTTCATCTCATCCTTCAGTCGTTTATGGCTATCCTTGATCATTCGTTTAACTGCTACCTCAGTACCATCATCCCTCATTCCGATATATACATGGGTTCCTTCTGCTCCACTTCCTATCTTGTATTCACTCTTTGCGCACAGGAAAAGCTTCCCATTTCCTAGGCTCTCCAGTTCAGGATCTTTGAGGAGGGCCTCAAATTTGTTTCTATGTGTTTTGCTGTTTCTCTGCCACAGTTCTTCAAGATTCCTGCCGATATTATTGTCAGCTCTCTGTGAGCCTGTGAGTAATGAGCAATGAAGAAAGAAAGCTCAGAATACAGTGCTACTATGGGTGTAAACTTCAAGCTTTCACAATATGCAATACGAAAGGATTTCAATTCATAAGGCAACAAAATGATATTTGAAGATAACACTGACTCTTCTACAATACCATTCATTCATGAAGGACTATTGAGGCAAATCACCATGCTAGCCTATGAAATAATTTACACATCAGCTATTTCAGATATTTATTATTATTATGATTTTGAAACTGAGAGTATATTATATTCTGAGAGTATAAACAGATTCAGTGTACTTAGATGTATGA
Source organism: Pangasius krempfi (assembly GCA_037576825.1). Taxonomy (NCBI): domain Eukaryota; kingdom Metazoa; phylum Chordata; class Actinopteri; order Siluriformes; family Pangasiidae; genus Pangasius; species Pangasius krempfi. The sequence continues at coordinate 16,448,227 of CM075000.1, forward strand.
ATGGAAATTACGTATCACAGTATAGACCTATTTTCCTGTATTTCTGCTCCAGCTCCTTAAGAAGGTGACAATCGAAGTGGCCCAGGGCTTCATAAAATGCAGCTTTGCTGGTTGCGTTGTTTAACGACTTGTAGATTTCTCTCATCTTCCTTTGGCTGGTACTTTGTGCGTGAATCTCTGCGTAGGCCTCTTGATCGATATGCTTCATTTGCAACAGCTTATCAGCCAGAGGCATCACTGAGGAAACTCTCTGGATAAGCTCGTCCCTCATGTCATCAACAAAGGCAGCACCTGTGGTGATGTTATGACAAATATTAACACCTGAACCCCAGATCGAGTGCAAATGCTTTCAATGTGCTTTTTCATCAAATGACAGTTTATTAAAATGACACTCTTAGGCTTGGTTGTTAAACCAGAAATACTGTATTTCTCTAGGACTGTTGCATGTTTTGTTTGTTTGCACATTTTTATGTTTCTTATGTTCTGTGAAGCTGCTTTGAGACAATGTCCAAAGCGCTATACAAATAAAACTGAAAACTGAAATATACTGTCCTTACCATCTTGCTGAAAATGCGCACATAAAGCAAAAGAAGAAGGTAACTGCACTGCCAGTGTGAAGCAAATCTCTGAGTCTTTCGCGAATTGAAATCAGAATGAATACTAAACATTAATGTTTAAAAAGTTGGCTGTATTTTGATTTTGAGCTGAATATCGATATTGTGATGAATTATGTCACAACACACTATTCTGAGATATCGCAGGTATTGTGCTATCCTTTTCTAACGCTCTTAATAGCAAATACAAACTCTGATTAGAAGCAGCCGATTTAATGTTAAAATGTTGTACTTAACACTATAGTACTTTAATTATAAAAAATGTATTATTTATTTACCCATTTCAGTTTAGTAATTTTCTGTTCTGACATTTTAGACATAATGGTTTTTCAAAGTTTTTTTAATGCAACACTACTGTTTTGCAAACTTATATACAGTATATCATGATACATATCGTGTATTGGAGAAAGGTCGAGTATCGTGATATGATATTTTTGTTATATCGCCCTTCCCCCTGCCCTCCACCCCACACTGAGCTGGCAGTGACTGCAGGTTTACGTACGGCTTTGTTCTTCAGCCATCCTTTGCATTCAGTGTCTGCAAAAGAAAAATATTGAAACAGTGAATCAGGGCATAAATGCTATTTCACACTGCACAGACGTTAGGTAAAATGGTTTAGACGGCGGTTTGTTAACAAAAAGGACAGAAAACCCTGACAGTAAGAATCTCGTTGTACATTTGTGCATATGACAGTAAAGTTCTTGAAGCTTGAGCACTTCTCTCGACCCCTTTACCGAATATTAACTATAAAATTAGTTATTACATGATTCATTTTTGCCTAACAGGGTGGAAGATGCTTTACTGGAACATGCAGACAGTAATAACAAAACAACAAAAAGGTAAATTAATTAATTAATTAATTAATTAAGACAACATATAATGTCCAGAAAATGTATGGACATTATGGCAACATGGGCGGAGTTTATTTCTTAAAGCAAAAATACTAAGATAATATTAGGGACAGACCAGAAAAAAACACCCACGGAAACTGGCATAAAAGTTGCAAAAATGTATTAAATAAAATTATTATATCGTGATATTTTTAATTATAAATAAAATGTATAAATAATGTATTTAAAGCAGTTTAAAATTATGACATGGTTCCACATATTATTATTATTATTATTATTATTATTATTATTATTGGGTAAATGGGGTAATTACTATATTATATGGGGTGAGGGCTAAATTTGTGTATCATATATAATTCATAAACAGCACATGCTATAATAGAGTTTAGTGTAATTCTGCAGCTTATATTATAAGATTATATTAAATGAATAACCTGAGTCCGTGTACTTTTGCGTTCATTCATTATTCTACTTTTAATACTTTGAAAATAAAATCGAAATGAACGGTTTTATGATTTATTTTTTTAATGCTGTAACCAACGTGTTAATGAATAATTGGTCCTTTCTCAAAATCTTTAGAAATGTAAATTGTAAAAAAAAAAAAAAAGTCAATCTCTTTGCACTTTGTTATTTATTAAGATTATGTGCTGAATTCATACAATACAAAAATGAAGATGTAATAAGGAAAAATATCGATTTGACTGATTTTTACTTTTGTAAGGTTACACTGGAAGTAATCTAGGCTTCAATCCTCGGCTAGATGTTCGGTGAAAATGTGAACGCCTTCACTTGAGCCATATTCCGGTGTTTCTGCAGATGTGCTGCTTTCTCGTGATGTTGAAATGCATTCAGGAAAGCAGGAAAACATGCTGTACATCACAGATGAGTGGAGCTGGTTTTACTGCGATCAGGGAGAGGGTTAAGAGGAAGCACCAGGCGCAGTGGTTACTGACGGTTACACAGTGACTGGCTTACAGCTCTGACATCCTGGGCTTGATCCTCAGCTCGGGGAGCTGGGTTTGATTCCGTCTCACCCGGATTTTCCCTTTCAGCCTCAATAAAGTTCATCTATGTATCTCACTGTAATAAACTGCTGTAAACATTACAGTACTTCACTGGCAACCTGAATGAAAGAAAACCAAACAGAGACCTTTTCCCGAAATTGATTTTACTTTTTTTTTTTTTTTTAATTGAATGAACGCGTTAGTTTTCTTTCTTTCTTTCTTTCTTTCTTTCTTTCTTTATTCATTTAATTTTATTTTCAGCCAAGAGGTAATAAATAAAAGTTTGACCGACAGACATGACTTCTCGCACAGCTCAGAATAATCCCCTCCTTTTGTTACTCACCTGTAAATGATGCGTTATAACGTGTAATAAGCTTAAATTTAACTAGTTTTATCCGTAAGAGCGCTTCCGCCTGTAACGCAGCTCGGCTCGCGCGGGGAAATGCGTGACGCATGCGTGGAGAGGGGTTTCTTCTCGGAAGTGGGAATGACGTCATTCTCGACCTCTGTGCGTTCGAGCTACAAAGTGGGAAACTACTGCATCATCAGTGTTATAAAGTGAACAAGTGAATATGTTTGTTTATTTATTTTTTTAACTGATCCAAAGTAAATGCGTGTTTATACCGTGTAACTCATTTACAGGTAAAGAAGTGCTGCTGTGTTTACTGCTGATTTTTTATTATTATTTTTTTTATTCAACATTTATTAACATGACTTATGAACCAAGAGAAGAAGCCAGGGGTACAGGCATAGACAACATAGCGTTATGTGACAACAAACAAACAAACAAACAAACAAATAAATGAAATTACATAAAAACATTAAATTGCGAGCATATATTCTTTGTTTTGGCGGCTTTTCTGTTACAGGAAGTGGACAAAGAGTTAATATAAATTCTAATATCTGTATGAAAGTGAGAGAAAAGGGGGTGACTTTTAATACCTTATACTTGTGGATAAAATATTTAAATTACAGAGATAAAATGCACTTTTATATAGCTTCTCAAAAATGAACAATCCAAACTAAATGTCTTTAAAATATAACTCAAAATTCTTATGTATGAAGTTTGAGATGAACTGACAAATATCCCGCCGGAGTTTTTTAGTGTGACCACACTGCCAAAAAAGATGAAAAAATGAAAAAGATGAATCACAAAAGCTACAATTCACATCTGTACTCAATTTAAATCTTGACCCAATGAAGGTTTTAACAGGATTTTAACTTATTCGTAGCAACGAATAAGTTTGAAAGAAATCTCTTTAACCTTATTATTCGCCAACAGAAACTCCTTATTAAATAACTGACTCACTCGATTATTTCCATTCTTAAACCAGTTTTCAAAAAAATAAGGACTTGTGTTTAAAATAGATCCCCTTGTTGTTCCAAAGGAGTTAATTTGACGGAGAAAAATTATGTTTGAAAATCAGAAAACCAAGCTAATAGCACTTGCTTATGAAAATCAGACAGAGCAACAGGGATCTTATCAATACCGAAACTGCATAACAATAAAAACTTGAAAAAACCTCCAAATACTAACATTCCAAATACTAGATGGGTTTCTTAGGTGATTCCTTAACCACTTAATTTTAAAAGTATTATTATGTGTTGCAAAATCAATATAATTAAGACCGCCGTTACTGAAGCTGTTAGACAAAACCGATTTCTTGATATAATGGGTCTTATTTTTCCATACAAAGTTAAGCAGTAACTGATCAACCTTTCTGCATATTGTTCTACGGAGATCTAACGAGATGGCAGCGTGAGTTAGCCGTGAGATGCCTTCTGCCTTCGAGAGCAGAATCCTTCCTTTTAAAGATCAGTCTCTCTGAAGGCACTGATTACATTTTCTTTCAGTTTTCCCTGTGATAGGCAGAAAATTTAAATCAACTGGGATATTACATACTGTATACTGGAGACCGAAGATTGCTTGATTGGCATTAGTTCACATTTGAGTATATTTAAATGAAGCCCAGAAGCATTGGAAAAAGTTTTAATAGTGTCAAGAGCTAAAGGAATCTGATCAGAATTTTTAAGGAAAAGGGTAATATCATCAGCCCATTGACTGGTGATTATTTCCCTTCCCATGATATTAACTATGCTTAATAGTTGAGTAGCCAATATTAACAGGTATGGTGAAATAGGGCGACCCTGACGTATACCCCGCTGCAGTTCAAATCTAGGAGAGGTGCCATATTTAAGCGTTTTCAAGAGTTTGGAATATAAAACCATGTTCAGTGGAGTCGAAGGCTTTGTAAAAGTCCAGAAAAAGAATATAACTATCATCCCTCACAAGCTCTGCGCGGTTTACAGTGGAGTTTAAAATCCTTGTTTTTGTTTTTAAGTCTTTAAACAACTTCACTCCCTCATATCTATCTGAACTGCTTTCCTTACATAACCCTGCTCGAGCTTATCGTCTTAGATTGCTCACTGTTCCTGGAGTTAAATTAAAGAAAAGGGGGGTTTTTAGTTTTTAGTTTTTGCTGTTTTAGGCCCTAAACTCTGGATCTGCTCCTACTTTACAGGTTTTTAAATCTCTACTCAAAACACATTACTGCTCCATCGCTTTCAATGTCCCTTGAGGTTCCATTCTCTGTTTCTGACTTGATGGTAATCCTGGTTTTATTTCTTATATTTTGTTATATTTTCAAATAGAGTTATTGATGTAATTTGGTTTTTAGTTGTGATTTTATTTATTAACATTATGTTTTATTTACTACTTATTTTATTTTATGCTGTAAAGCACATTGGTCAGCTGCTGCTGTTATAAATGGTGCTATATAAATAAATTAAACTTGAAACTTGAAACTCTGGATAGTCTAACAGATCAAGGACCAACCGAATATTGTTTGAGATGTGTCTGTTTTTCAGAAAACCCGATTGCATTTCATCGATTATGTTCTCTAAAACAGTTTTTAAGCACATTGCAAAGATTGTAGCAATAATTTTGTAGTCGCAATTTAAAATACTAATCGGACGCCAATTATCAATTAGTAATAAGTGTTTTTTAAGCTTAGGGATAAGAGTAATCAAACTTTGGGTTAAAGTAGGAGGGAGAAATCCCACACCAAGACTTTCAGTAATTACTTCTAGTAAAAAAAAGGGGCCAAATCTTTTGCATCTACACCTTGCGATTTATTGATCTTTGGATTTTTAATAGACTCAAGGACCTCAGCTAATGTAATGGGGCGATCACAGAAATCCTTATCAGGTGCACTAATACACTTAATATTGCCAACAGAGTCCATAAAAGACATAGTGCTATCATAGCAGAACTGGCTACTATAAAGACTCTTATAGAACTCTGAACACTACCTCGCTATTTCTTTTGGGTCATCAGAGACAGAGTGACCAGTTTTCAGCCGATGAATGTTGTTTTTAGCCAGAGATTTTTCTAATCTAAAAAAATAAGGTGAATTTTGTTCACCCTGTTCCAGCCAGCATCTTCTGGACCTTACGACAGCGCGTCCAGCTTTAGATTTGTAAAGTTCGTCCACTTTGTGCTGACACTCAGAAAGAATTATTATTTTCCTCTATAGATAAACTGTCAGGGCATCTAGATGACGAGTATGTAATGGTAGAAACAATGTCCTCTTCTTGTGCTCTTTGGAGTATTTACTGCTGATGCTGTGAGCCGCCATGTTGCTTTGACATCACTCCGTAAACGGGAAGGAACTCGTAGTGGAGAAGACTACACCATGGACCTGATAAAGATAAAGCATATCTTATACAAGTGTTCATTTTAATGGGTTTCACATTCATCGAATCAAATGGTTTGACTCCAAACCACTTTTTCTTCTGGCACCAGAATAAATATCGCCAGTCAACCTTTAGGGGTTTTTTCCTTACATTTGAATGAATACTTTTCATTGTATTGTTCTTGTATATGGCGTTAAAAAGAAAAAAAAACGTAGTTGAGAAGACTACCTCAAGTTGACGAGTTGGAATTTCAAGTCTTTCAAGTTACGCCTTACCTGTACACACCATAATGACGTACAGCGCGTCAAACCCCTTACAAAAAAAAAAAAACCTTACAGGAATCCGGCAGGAATATTATGTAGATGTCCTACAGGATTCTCAGCTCATTTTCCTGTAGAAATACCGGCGGGAGTTTTATGAAGGAAAAAAAATATATGCATTAATTATATCCTCCAGGAATTATGTCCTGCAGGTCTAATTAAAACACACACTTCCTGTAGGAATATTGTGCAGGATAGATCTGAAATTGTTTGTATCCTGCATATATGTTACCAATATTAAAGTGACCCTTAATACTGGTAACATTACTTGGCTACTGGTGCCATAATTCGGGTTGTTATTTTATGATCTCGTCACTCAATATCACAATATCACTGAAAATAAATTGTAATAAAAGGGCTATTCCAGATATTTCATAGGGGTGAACATGTTCAGGTAGCTGGGCTATGTGATACTAATAAGTACGTTTTAAAAAATAATAATAATCTATACTGGATGACTAACGATATTTCAAGCATGGGATCTTAAATGAATTCACAAATCAATGCAAAAAATACACATTTTTTTTTAAAAATTTCCAGGGAAAGTGGAATTATAGAGAGCTGAGATGGGGTAAAATGTTGTTCTCTGAATGATATGAAACTAGGTTTTATTAATATGTTAAGTTCTTGTAAAGGACATTTTACCTGTGTTTTCAAAAACTATCTTTTACCTTTACTTTACTTATATATATTTGTTAATATGTAATATCTGTGGGGCAGAAATGGCACCTCAGTCGTGGAATCACCCTGGAGATTTTAACATTTACAGAAGTTTTACGGACATATTTCTTTTATTCTATGTTAGCCTTAACATTAAAATACAATGGACATATTCTAATGGCAGTCACATTATGATCACCGGCACTACAACCACTATACTTACTATGTTTTTTGGTACTTAGCATTTCATTTTTATTTACTTAGGCTACTGTCATATGGGGACTGTAATCTGTTCTCTGTGCACTGTCTGTGTCCTTACAGCTGACAGTGTGTGGCAGGAGTCTATCTATCTATCTATCTATCTACACTATATAGTAAAAGTATGTGCACCCCTGATTGTCACACCTATATGTGTTTGCTGAACATCCCATTCCAGATTTATTCCCCCGTTGCTCTTATAATGAGCTCCACTCTTCTGCGAAGTCTTTCCACTAGATGTTGGAGTGCGGCTGTGGGGATTTGTGTTCATTCAGCTACAGGAGCATTAGTGAGGTCAGGCGC
>CM075000.1:16459128-16486169 GCA_037576825.1 Pangasius krempfi
GTGTGTGATTAGTGCGTATACTGTGAGTGTGTGTGATTAGTGCGTATACTGTGTGTGTGATTAGTGCGTATATTGTGTGTGTGATTAGTGCGTATACCGTGTGTGTGATTAGTGCGTATACCGTGTGTGGGATTAGTGCGTATATTGTGAGTGTGTGTGTGTGTGTGTGTGTGTGTGATTAGTGCGTATACTGTGAGTGTGTGTGATTAGTGCGTATACTGTGTGTGTGATTAGTGCGTATACTGTGAGTGTGTGTGATTAGTGCGTATACTGTGTGTGTGATTAGTGCGTATATTGTGAGTGTGTGAGTGTGTGTGTGATTAGTGTGTATACTTTCTGTGTGTCTGTAGGTGGCACTGAATCAGCACATCCCAGCAGATTACCTGTTGCGTGTGTGTGAGCAGTTGTGTCCGTTGGTGGACGCACACGTCCCTCCGAGCGTCCCAGGACTCCGCAGTCTGCTGGGGAGCGGCCGCCAGTCTCTACTGCGTACTGCCAAGAGTGAGACACACACACACACACACACACACACACACACACTCTGATCTCACTCTCTCACACACACACTCTCTCTGATCTCACTCTCACACACACACACTCTCTGATCTCACTCTCACACACACACACACACACACACACACTCTGATCTCACTCTCTCTCACACACACACACACTCTGATCTCACTCTCTCTCACACACACACACACACACACACACTCTGATCTCACTCTCACACACACACACACACACACTCTGATCTCACACACACACACTCTCTGATCTCACTCTCACACACACACACTCTCTCTCTGATCTCACACACACACACACACACACTCCTGTATTCATTAATGATACTTATAATTTCTGTGTCATTTTTCTCTTTATCTCCATCTTTTTTTCTCTCTCTGTCTTTTTAAAATTATTGTTCCTGTTTTTGTTTTTTTTTGCTTATTTAATTATTTCTTTAATTTATTTGTTTGTGTTATGTTCTCTCTTCTGTTTTTAATTCTGTTCTTTTTTCATTCTTTATTATATTATGTGTGCTCTTTCTTTCTTTCTTTTTTCTTTCTTTATTTATTTTGTTGGATCTGTTTTTCTTTCCTCCATCTTTCTTTTCTCCCTGTCTGTATTCTATTCTCCCCCTTTCTATCTTTTCTGTCCCTTTCCTTTCCATCTCGTTTATTTTTTCCTCTCTATAAAACTTTATAACTCCATCTTATCTTTCATTCCTTTTATTTTTTCTTCCTTCGTACTCCTCCTTTCATCTCTGCGTTCCTTCCTCACTTTCTGCCTCTTTCCCCGTCTCAGGTTCTTCTCACACAGTATGGACGGGTTCTGCTGTAGCTGCTCTGCACAGGGGGCGGCCCCCCGAACCGCCAATCAGCTTCCCCAAACCGCCAAATATCGGTAAGCTCCGCCCACTGACACATGCATGTGTACACACACACACACACACACACACACACACACACACACTGCGTGTTTAAAGAGTGTAATATGTGGCTAACATCTTGTAGTGATTTTGAACCTACTAGAGCTGAAACACTTCCTCTCCTACCGCAGTGTCAATCATGGGCGGTCGCCAGGCAACCGGTGTCGCCCGCTTGGGTCACGCCCTCCCGTCCTGTACCTACCAGCACATGAAGATGCACAGGAGGATTCTGGGACACCTGTCCTCGGTGTACTGCGTGGCCTTCGACCGAACGGGCCGCCGTGTCTTTACGGTAAAAAGAGTGTGTGTGTGTGTGTGTGTGTGTGTGTGTGTGTTTTAGATTCTAGAGAATTTGTGTTTAATAATGTTTCTCTGTCTCCTTCAGAGTTTAGTACTTAATTCTGTGTGTGTGTGTGTGTGTCAGGGTTCGGACGACTGCCTGGTGAAGATCTGGGCGACAGACGACGGGCGTCTCTTGGCGACGCTGCGCGGCCACGCGGCCGAGATCTCCGACTTGGCGGTGAATTACGAGAACACGCTCATCGCTTCCGCCAGCTGTGACAAGGTCATCCGTGTGTGGTGCCTCCGAACCTGCGCTCCCATCACTGTCCTACAGGCGCACACCGCCTCCATCACCTCCATACAGGTGTGTGTGTGTGTGTGTGTGTGTGTGTGTGTGTGTGTGTGTGTGTGTGCGCGCGCATGTGCATACAGCTCTGTGTCTGAGTCGTTATTAAATACAACATAAATAGTTGAGAATTTTGGTCTGATTGGTTACCGTGGTATTTTTGGGGAAACTGCATTCTGATTGGTTATCGTGGCGTTTTAGCAGGAAGTGTAGTCTTGTTGTTTATCGGGTTGTTTGGGTGGCGTCAGTGGTGTGATTGGTTACCATGGCGTTTTTGCCATATTTTTTTTCTCTGTGGCTGCAGTTCTCTCCCTCGTCTTTCGGGTCTGCGCGCTATCTGGCCTCAACAGGAGCCGACGGCATGGTCTGCTTCTGGCAGTGGAACAGCCTCACCATGAAATTCTCGTAAGTGTGTGTGTGTGTGTGTGTGTGTGTGTGTGTTTCCTTTTTCTTTTCTTTTTCTTTCTCTTTCATTCCGTAGTATTGTAAAGTTAAACAAGCGACTGTGTGTTTGCAGTGACAGGCCAGTGAAGTTCGCCGAGCGGTCTCGTCCCGGGGTTCAAATATCCTGCTGCTCCTTCAGTGCCGGTGAGAAAAGACACACACACACACACACACACACACACACACACATACATACATACACACACACACAATTACACTTGTACATGCACGCACTGATGTGCTGTAGTTCAGTGCTGCGTTGTTTAAACTGAATTTACGGTTCTTATCTCAGAGGTGCAGATTAAACGTGTCACTAGAGCTGTAATAATTCACTCAGGGTTATCAAGTGTTCCTTAGTGACGTCTTGATGATTTCAAAATGGAAGGCAACATCAGGGCTGGAAAATATCTGTTCATTCTAACAGTGTGTTTCAGATAAACGTGTTACATTCACGTTAGACTTGAACCATAAACGGAGCAGTTTAACCTGATCATTAACGTGATTCGGTACATTAATCTCCTAACCTTTGACCTCAGGTGGGATGTTTCTGGCCACTGGAGGGACGGATCATGTGATCAGGGTGTATTACCTGGGTGGGGAGACGCCTGTGAAGCTGTCGGACCTGGACTCGCACACGGTAAGAGCAACTGAAGAATAGAGAGAGAGAGAAAAAAATTAAGCTATTTTCACGTTAAGAGGCCACGCCTCCTTCACTCGAACTGACGAGCAGAGGCCACGCCTACTTCCAGACATCACATTAGTTGCTGATGTGAATGCAGCCCTTTTAATGATGTAACACGCAACAGACGTGAAAACGACCGTTTTAATTTGATCTTCGTAGCATAAAGTAGTCAATGGTGACTTCTGTTAACTGCTGCTTCGTTGTTTCCAGGATAAAGTGGTTGCCGTGCAGTTCTGCAACAACAGCGACAGGTGAGATTCCTCTGCCGTGCCGTGATTGGCTGCCTTCGTCCTCGTTTTATATTGTGACCGTCGCTCTTTCGCTTATTTACACTTATTTGTGTCGCGTTTTGTGCCCAGCCTACGCTTTGTGAGCGGCAGTCGGGACGGAACGGCGCGGATCTGGCACTACCAGCAGCAGGAGTGGAAGAGCGTCATGCTAGACATGAGCACCAAACTGCCTGGGTGAGACTAAACGGCTGCAAGATGTTTACTGCAAGGAGCGTTTACACGCAATCGTATGCGGTATAGCGGAAAAACGCCGTGATTCTTGAACACTGCTGCTAAAAAATAATTTCAAAAATAACAATCAGGTTGCTAGTTATCACAGTTCCCTAAAGATTTTGTCACACCCTTGAAATATGATTCGTTTGTCCCACTGATGAAGATATCAGAGCGACAGAGCTGTGCACTTGTGGCTAATTTATTTATGTATTTATCCAGTTTTGTGATGTTTTAGTGCCACCTACTGGTCATGCGTGGAATTCTCAAATTCTGTTGTTATTCAGATAGTTTTAAAACTCTTCTTGTTAAATATTCAGCTGACATCTGTGTGTGTGTGTGTGTGTGTGTGTGTGTGTGTGTGTGTGTGTGTTACAGGACCTCCACAGCATCAGGAGAGGACAAGACCACCAAGCTGGTGGTTACCATGGTAGCATGGGACCGCAGTGACCGAACAGTCGTTACTGCTGTCTCCAACTTACTCCTTAAAGTCTGGAGCCCCACAAATGGCCAGCTGCTACACGTGCTCTCGGTGTGTGTGTGTGTGTGTGTGTGTGTGTGTGTGTGTGTGTGTGTGTTTGCACTGTTAAGACTGGTAACAGGGATATGTTCTTGACCCTGTGCTTCGATTGGTTGCAGGGTCACGACGATGAGGTCTTTGTCCTGGAGCCCCACCCCTTCGACTGGCGCATCATGCTGTCGGCCGGCCACGACGGCAACATCTACATCTGGGACCTCAGCAAAGGCAACAAAATTCGGAACTTCTTCAACATGGTGAGAGAGAAGTTCTCATCATGGCTGCTAACGTGACTTTAGCATGACGTGCCGGTACTTTTTATTTAGCTTATGAGGTAAAGATTTGTAAAGTTTGTTGCCTACAGAGGCAGCATTTTAAGGCAGCTTTGTTTTAAGATCCTTTTTTTATACAAACGTGAAGGAGCATGTGACGTGATCTTGTTTAACAGAACCGTTCCTCTAACACAGGATCATGTACCGATGATGCCATTTCTTTAATTCCGAAGCTACGGGTCTCAAATGGCACTTACGGATACAAAATTACTAAATTACTAAATTACTAATCTCTCTCTCCCTCTCAGATTGAAGGTCAGGGTCACGGAGCCGTGTTCGACTGCAAGTTCTCGGCTGACGGTCAGCACTTTGCCTGCACAGACTCGCACGGGCATCTGCTCGTCTTCGGCTTCGGCTGCAGCCAACCCTACGAGAAGGTGAGCTTGTGTGTCCTCGATTAACGAGCAAGAGACGAGCTGAGGGGTTTGAAATCTAAAAAAAACCACTCTTTATCTTTCGCTCCTTTCCAGATCCCAGATCAGATGTTCTTCCATACGGATTTCCGACCGTTGATCCGGGACTCCAACAACTACGTCCTGGACGAGCAGACGCAGCAGGCGCCGCACCTCATGCCTCCGCCGTTCCTCGTGGACGTGGACGGGAATCCGCACCCTCCAAGATTCCAGCGGCTCGTACCCGGCCGAGAGAACTGCAAGGAGGAGCAGCTGGTGCCTCAGCTAGGCTACATGGCTAACGGTATGCGGTCATGAGATTTTTTTTATTGTAAAAAAAGAAATAAAATAGTTAACGTTTTTTACGTTTTCTTCCGATAATCGCACGAGCAAAAAAGACACCAATCGACACCTTCGCTGCCACAGATGAGCGAGCTAGCTTGAGAGATGTGTGATTTGTTTTAAATAGTTAAATATATATATATATGTGATATATCTGGTAACCATTAAAACCATTTTACCGTCACCTAGGTGACGGAGAGGTGGTGGAGCAGGTGATTGGCCAGCAGACGGCGGATGAGGGTCAGGAAGAGAGCCCTTTGGACAGCCTGATCCGGCAACTTCAGCACCAGCAAGACGAGAGACTCAGCTCAGGAAACCAGGCTGCAGGTCGGAATACTGGAACACGGCTTGTTTGTTTAGCGTCATTTTATCACTTGGAGAAAACAAAAATGTAACACTTAGCTTTTACACCACAGTGCTGCTGATTTCTGGACTCTGATTTGTCAGGAGATGTTTATTAATTTATTGGTTATTAAACAGCAGCTCTGAGAGTAGCGCAGGTTCATGTTAATCCGCGATTGTTGATCAGGCGGTGAAGCAGCAGGCGGTCCTCTGTCGCCCCCTAACGTCGGCCTGCGCAGGAGCGGTCAGGTGGAAGGGGTTCGACAGATGCACAACAACGCCCCGCGCAGTCAGATGGCCACAGAGAGAGACCTGCTCGCGTGGAGCCGCCGTGTGGTCGTTAATGAAATCCCTTCAGGAGTCTTCAGGTACTTTAAAGAAACCATGTGCTGTAAACTGTAGCTGGTGTAGTCACGGAGTTTGCTCTTAGACTTGAGATTCAAAGAAAAAAGAAAAAAAAATGACAACATGCTCACATTTCAAGGACGTTACGGTTTCTTTACTGGGAGGAAGATACAAGTGTGTGTGTGTGTGTGTGTGTGTGTGTGTGTGTTTAGGATAATGGAGAAGAGTCGACTGGCTAAAGGAGAAATGGAGCGATCTCTCTACAACATGGAGAGGAAGAAAAAACCTGTCCATACTACTCGAGTGAGACACACACACACACACACACACACACACACACTTTCTCTCTCTCTAGTGATTTCGCTTTATATCTTTCATCCTCTTATGCATTTGCCGTTCTGATTTTTCTGTTTTCTCTTCAGACGGAGCCGGTTGACGTCTCGACGCGCTGTCTGCGGAGACCTCAGAGAAAACCGCAGCAGAAAAGACACACGTATCACACGCGGTCAGCGCGGGAGAGGAGGCGCGCGCGCACGCTCACGGACACGCGTCAGGACAGCCTCAGCGAATCGGACAGCGAGGCAGAGGTTCAACATTCACGTGAACTCTGAATTTATTTTCTAGGGTGGTTCATTTTTACATTTCACACCTTGCAGATTGTCGACGAAACGCCGCCTGATTTAATACCTTACTTATTACCTAATGCTATAGAAAGTACCCAGGTAGCTATGTAAGGAATAAAACACTCGGTGTTGTGCTGTTGTCGGAAAATAATCAACGTCAAGGTGGTATGATGAAGCCGAGTCACGGCCACCACCCAAAGGTTAACCTGGAACAGTACATCCCAAAGTGTTCTATTCCTTTTATACCACAGCAGTTTGTAAAGGATTACAATGTTTTTTAGAGTGAAACTTCATAATTTTTATCTTTTTATAGTTACATCTGTAAGTATCTTCATCGTGGAACAGCAGTGGAAGATGTTCCTTTTCCTCTGCTAACTGTGTGTGTGTGTGTGTGTGTGTAGCAGGAGGAGGATCAGAACGAGAACAGTGACGCATCCTCTGAAGGTGAAGCTCAGTGGGAGAACGCCAGCAGCTCAAGGTCCGCTTACATCACACACGAGGCTCCTCCCACACGCTGAGATCACACATTAACTCCATTCACATAACATGATTGATATCTCCACCCATCTGCTTACATCACATCTTAAGCCACGCCCACACCATAACATTTTATCCTCTTGCTCAGGTGTTGACCTTAAAAGAGCTCCGCCCACATTCTGACATCATTTTACCTTTTTAATCCCCTCCAGTGACTCCTCCAGCGAGTATTCTGATTGGACGGCAGACGCAGGTATCAACCTCCAACCGCCCAAACGACCAATCAGGAGGCCGGCTCGTATCGCCAGGAGCAGCAGCTCGGAGGACGAGGGGGAGGGGCGGAGAGAGGGGGAGGAGCGTCGCAAGAAGAAGGAGGAGGAGAAGGAGGAGAAGAAGAAAAAGAAACCCAAACAAACTAAACAGAAGGTGAGTCACTGAAACGAAAATACACAAAGAATTGTGTGCTACTGACGTTTCCTTTGTACTAGTTTATAAATAATATCAATTTAATTTTAATGGGATTTAAAGTAAATTTAATTGAAAGTTCACAAGATAACGGGGAACAAACACTATCGGTCAAATTTATTTGCAATCCAAGCAAGATGAAATAATAATTAATAAAACGAAACTTTTAAAAAAGTAATAATTTTAAAAGTGCAATTTTTTCTAATACAATAATTTTTTGATTCATAATTTTATTATATTTATTGTAAAATCATCACTTCATTTACGTGTGTGCGTCTGTGCGTGTGTGCGTCTGTGTGTGTGTGTGTGTGTGTGTGTGTGTGTGTGTGCAGACTGTTCCTGCCGGCGAGCTTGAAGAGTGTCTTCCCCCGCCCTGGATAATGGAGACGATACCCAGGCGATCTCCATTCCTACCTCAGATGGGGGACGAGGTAAAACACACACACACACACACACACACACACAGAGTACATTCACATATTGAGGGACTAATGCAAATATGTACACAGGAACAACCCAGTAAACATAGTCTCTCTCTCTCTTTCTCTCTCTTCCTCTCTTTCTCTGTCTCTCTGTAGTTGATATATTTCCGGCAGGGTCACCAGGCGTACGTGCGGGCGGTGCGTCGTGCCAAAGTCTACAGCATTAACCCTCAGAAACAGCCCTGGAACAGACTGGACCTCAGGGTAACACACACACACACACACACACACACACACACAAAAATCTCTAAGTGTTTTATTCCTCTTATATCACAGCAATTTGCCAGCGGTTAACATTTTTTATTTCATTTTTCTCTGTTTATAGTTATATTTAATCTCTGTATAAAACAATGTTAATGTAAATCTGAGATTCCGACCAATCAGAATGCAGGATTCAGCGGTTGTTTGTTTTTGTTTTACAAAAGTCTTCAATTATAATCATCCTTAAATGTATCTAGTGCCTCAGAATTGCAGTGTCGGTTTACTGTAGATGGTGTGTGTGTGTGTGTGTGTGTGTGTGTGTGTGTGTGTGTGTGATAGGATCAGGAGTGTGTGAAGGTGGTGGGTATAAAGTATGAGGTGGGTCCGCCCACACTCTGCTGCCTCAAACTGGCCTTCTTGGACCCGCTCTCAGGGAAGATGACCGGCGAGTCCTTCAGCTTGAAGTACGCACACGCGCACACACACACACACACACACACACACACACACACACACACACACACAAACACACACACACTAGTCAGTTTCACTGTGCATTTAAGGGTGTATCTACATCAGCATTGAGAACATCAACGTTAGTAATGATCTAGAAACGGAAACAGGACACTGAGATGATGAGAAGCCTCCAGCTTCTTCCTGGATCACACAGTACTGAGCTCCACCTTCACTCGTAAATGTAACCGCGATAAAACGTTCCTGTAGTGATGTCACACATCAGGTGATTATTTATTCTCTCAGTGTACACACCCTCTCGTGTCCTTTGTTTGTTTGTTTAGGTATCATGACATGCCTGATGTCATTGATTTTCTGGTGCTACAACAGTTTTACAACGAGGCCAAAGAACGCAACTGGCAGCCGGGTAAGAGTCCCGTGGGTGTTTAATGACTTGACTTTATCTGAGGGTTGTGGGATGTTTTCTTTGATGGTTTTGTCATTCCGTGTGTGTGTGTGTGTGTGTGTGTGTGTGTGTGTGTGTGTGTAGGTCAGCGTTTCAGAAGTATTATAGACGACGCCTGGTGGTTTGGATCAGTGGAGAGTCAGCAGCCGTACCAGCCGGAGTATCCAGACAGCCTTTTCCAGTGTTACGTTGTCAGGTGCGTGTATGTTATAGCTGCTGTGGAGACATCAGTGCTTATTAAGATATGACGATGATAACGGGGTTTATCCTAGGGGGCCAAGCACTAAGTCTACAATTAGTGCTAGTTTTTTTTTGGCATATAAAGTTGCCTAAATCACACTATTTAAAAAAAACAACAACTAAAAAATAAATAAAAAAGCTCATGAAACGCCGCACTTAAGCCGTCTTTGCGGCACCACTTACAAAACTGAAGATTAATGGATATTTAGAACTGTTATGATTGGTCTAGATCCACAAATTGTTCACATTTCTGAAGCATTTTAATAATTTGTTTAACTGTTCTTCGTTAAACATGTATAAAATTCTGAAGATGTCTACGTTTTAGCGTAGTTTCTGGCGTCAGATGTGTATAGGCCGCGTTGAATGAAGAAACAGCTCGTTTTAGGATTTAAAGGGTTAAAATCCGGTAACGTTACACTTCTTGCACTATTTTCATGTGTAAAGCGTGTTGCACAGTGATCGTGGGATAACAGTTAAAACCTGCTAGACTCAACCTCACAGTTGGTGCTTGGCACCCTGTCATCGCTGCTTGCAGCTCTAATCGTTGCTCATATAGATGTGTGTTGTTTTGTTTTGTTTTTCTTTTTTCCTTCAGGTGGGACAACAGTGAGAGAGAGAAAATGAGCCCATGGGACATGGAGCCCATACCTGATGAAGGCAAGTTTTAAAGTGTGTGTGTGTGTGCGCGCGTGCGTGTGTGTGTGTGTGTATGTCTGAAAGCTAATACCAGTAAAACCGACCAATCAGCTGAGGTTATTATTTGATTGACGGTCTCCAGCTCCACTTCCGGACGAGGTCGGTGACAGCGTCCCGGTAACGGAGGAGGAGCTTCAGTCGCTGCTGTACCAACCGCAGGACGGAGAGTGGGGCGCACACACACGCGACGAAGAGTGTGAGAGAGTCATCAACGCCATAGACCAGCTTTTCACACTGGGTAACACACACACACACACACACACACACACACACACATTTCATATGACACATTTTTTGGTAGGTATTATTTTAAAATAAATAAATCTTTGGCCAGATGACCCTCGTGTCACTGATCTCAAATGGCTAGACATGTAGTGCACTATGTAGTGAGCATAAACCTAATACAATACATACGTGTGTGTGTGTGTGTGTGTGTGTGTGTGTGTGTGTGTGTGTAGACATAGCGAAGGCGTTCTCCTGTCCAGTGGATCTGAGGGATTATCCTCTGTACTGCACTGTGGTAGCGTATCCCACTGACCTCAGTACAATCAGACTGAGACTGGTACACCGCTTCTACAGGTACACACACACACACACACACACACACACACACATACGGTCCAGGATAGATCCACACAGTGATAGCTAATTAATAATGATCATTTTGGTAGCTACAGCTGCACGATATCGAAGGAAAGCGGAATATGCGATAACTTGTTAAATAATGCGAAATGCACATTATATTATATATATATTATATTATACTATAAGTACGTAGAATGAATGTAAATTATATTTATATACATATTTACGTATTTAAAAACTGAAAATGACATAATCAACATGCATGTTTCATGTTCTTCTGGGGAAAAGAAAGCACTCTCTGCTGTCCGTGTGGCCCTAACACTTTCCTTTCATAACTTTTCGTAACTTTAAGTATTAAAATCGCTGGGTTATCGTAAGCCCCTGCAATATGCACATCAGGATATTTACAGTTACGTTGATATTTCAGTCATTACGATATATCGTGCAGCCCCGTTGGTGACAAACACTTATCATGATTATTTTAATCAATTCTGGGACCAAAATGGTTTTATTAGACTTTTATTACATTTTTATTTACAGGATTTTATTTTCGTTTGCATGTTATAAGTCTTATAAGTATCCTGTCAGATGTTTGCGCGGAAAGAGAATAAATAATCCGTTAAACCGTACACATTCCAGCTGCTCTTTGTTTTTAACGTGCACACACACACACTCCGCGTGGTTGCCATGTCAGTGAAGCTGTGTTTGTGAATCCCTCTGTGCAGGAGGATTTCGGCGCTGATGTGGGAGGTTCGTTACATCGAGCACAACGCCAGAACGTTTAACGAGCCGCACAGCCCCATCGTCACGGCGGCCAAAGCAGTCACTGACGTCCTGCTGCGCTTTATTGGGTGGGGAGCGCGCGCGTGTGTGTGTGTGTGTGTGTGTGTGTGTGTGTGTGTGTACATGCACACACTCATTCTTCAGCTCACAAGTGGAAATTTTTTATTTATTTTTTTTCCTAAAATAAGTGTGTGTTCATGCAGGGATCAGAGCTGTACTGATATCCTGGAGATGTACAATAAGGTCAAGACAGAGCTCAGCAGTGCTGCTGAAGAAGAGGTGAGGGGGGTGTGTGTGTGTGTGTGTGTGTGTGTGTGTGTGTGTGTGTGAGAGAGAGAGAGAGAGAGAGAGAGAGAGAGAGAGAGAGAGAGATTGGGTGTGTGTTCGGAAATTACAAGAAAGGAAAATTAATCTTGGTGGGAAAAAAAAAAACCCCACAGTGCAATATGATTTCAAGTGGAAAAAAATGACTAACAATATATTTCACTTTGTTTAAGTTGCATTAAGTCTGTTTCAGTTTCAGTTTCTGTTCATGTTTGAGTTTATTACATATTTAGGACATTTTAGAGTTAAAGGAAATAACACTTAGTCACAGCACCTGATAGTGGAGTGGAATATTTCTTGACTATAACATCAAATATTTACGTACACCAGTGCAGTGTGTGTGTGTGTGTGTGTGTGTGTGTGTGTGTGTGTGTGTGTGTGTGTGTGGCTATATTTTGTTAAAACTATGTGTGTGTGTGTGTGTGTGTGTGTGTGTGTGTGTGTGTGTTAGGAGGATGTTGATATCGACTCTGACACTCCAGGCACGTCAACTGGCCAGAAGGTAAATTTACTCTCGGCACAGATATAACCCCAAAAAACAGCGTGTTCTCATCATGTATGTGGAGAGCAGTGGAGAATAATCACGCTAATAAAGCATGGGTAAGGAATAAACCTCTCCTTTTTTTTGTCCAGCGGTCCGGTCAGTCGTCTCAGAAGCGGGGCGTGGTGCTGGACGTGCGAGCGTGGTACGGTCAGTGCAGAGAGCTGCTCAGGAGGATGATCGCCAGCCCCGACTCCGAACCCTTCCGCCAACCCGTGGACCTCTTCACCTACCCGGTAACCGACCCGATCATCCGAATGGATGCTTTCCTGCTGTGTGTCTCTCTCTCATTTATTTATTTATTTATTTATTTATTTATTTTTAATTCGTTCACCTTGTGTGTCTGTGTCTCCATGCAGGACTACAGAGACATCATAGACACGCCGATGGACCTGGGAACGGTCATGGAGACTCTGGTGGGGGGGAATTACGAGAATCCCATGGAGTTCTCCAAAGACGTCCGGCTCATCTTCAGCAACTCCAAAGCGTACACGCCCAACAAGAAGTCCCGGGTGAGACACACACACACACACACACACACACACACACACACATCCTCTCTATGTCCTAATGCACCTGAGGGGGTTAATCACAGGGAGAAGTAAAATCAAAAGGAACAGTGTGTACAATCTGCCATCTTCTGCCCTTCTCCAGTCATTAAATACAAAGATCCTCCAAAACTGTATATACTCAGAATAAAGCGTGATACTCGACGAGAAGTCTCAGCATTATACGTTACTATATAATCATTTTTTTTTTTTTGGAGTGATTTTTTTTTTTTAAAGATTATATTTTCCCCACAGATTTACAGCATGACTCTGAGTTTGTCTGCGTTCTTCGAGCACCAGATCATCTCCATCATCTCGGATTACAAAGTGGCCATCCAGAATCAGAGACGCTGCCAGCAGAGACTCAGCTACAGCAAGAGACTGCAAAACTCGGTGCCAGAGAGGTAACACACACACACACACACACACACACACACACACACACACACACACGTCTGAATCTTTCCTCAATCTGTCCAGTCACTGCTTTACTAGCCGTGTTTGTAGCACTAGCTATCATCGCGAGTATAGAAACATAATTTACGTCGCAAGATAACGCTTTCTACTTTTCTGCTTCTACTTTCCATCATTTCAGCTGATGTCATTTTTTTAAATGTTTTTTTTAATAAACATTTTAACAAAGTGACATTTAAACAAAACTTAATTGTTTGTAGAATATTTTACAAACACTGGTTATCTTATATAGATGTGTACAGAATGATGCGTTTTTGTTCAAATAAAGTTAATATATCGACGGTGGAGTTAATAATAGAGCTCGTTTAAGTGTGTGTGTGTGTGTGTGTGTGTGTGTGTGTGTGTGTGTGTGTGTGTGTGTGTGTGTGTTTCAGCCCCAAAGGGAAGCCCAAGTCAGTGAAGAAAACTAAAACTCCCCCGCAGCCCAACAGGACCCGCTCACAACGGCCCTCTGAAGGTGTGTGTGTGTGTGTGTGTGTGTGTGTGTGTGTGTGTAAGAGAGAGAGAGTGAGCACACCATTGCACTGTTGTTTTTGTGTGTGTGTGTGTGTGTGTGTGTGTAATCTGTGTATTTCCCTGTCATGGTCAGATTCGAACCTCGTGCTTGATGATGAAGACAGTCAGCCTTCATCTTCCTCACAGTCAGCATCGATATCCTCATCGTCAGGTCAACCGGCGAGTAACAGGGTCACGCGCAGCAGAGCTCTGAGCAAGAGAGCAGGTACACACTCTCTCGGAAATGCGTTTGCGTAAGAATGCGTCTGTAACGTTGCACTAACCTCGGACAGCGTGAACGTTAGCCGTAGCTACGCATCACGTATACCACGGAATAAGCTGTAATTAGAGACGGAACGAGGTCACGTTTTATTTTATGATGCGACACGAACGACGGGTCTGTTAAAGCGCTCGTTCTAATACGCCGTCGTTGCTATAGTAACAGCTCATTCACAGGGACTTGTACGGCGGACGTTCCACATAACCTACGACTAATAACAAACGGATTTAAAAAAAACGTGTCGTACAAGAGGAATAACACGCTCCAGACCGCATCAGTGGCATTAGTGACGTCACGTAGTGCGCTACGTGCTCAATGAAGCACTGTTTCTGATTCCGCCACAGAAAAACAGTGACTCCAATAAGTACTTTTTGGAAATTTTGGTTTTTATATACGAGGAGAAAATTGATGCGTGATTTTTACGTTACGTAAAAATTTTTTAAAAATAACTTAAATGTTTTACATGTTTTACAGAGAACCACTTAACCAAAAAAAGTTTACAAAACTCAGGATTTGATCATTTCAGCTGGTAAAACATGCTCTCTAATATTGATATATATATAAACTCTGATATCGTGTGTGTGTGTGTGTGTGTGTGTGTGCGCAGACGCTCACTGCAACGGGCCTCTGACTAACGGAGGTCGAAGGTCACGCAGACAACCGGGACAGGGAGAGACTTCAGACTCCGAGAGCTCGGATTCTTCGTCGTCGTCGTCGTCTTCGTCCTCTTCCTCCTCATCTTCGTCGTCCTCTTCCTCCGAGAGCGAAGTGAACAACGACGACGACGTGGCCAGCTTTGCCGAAGGCGGAGACCACGACTACAGCAAAGCGTCGCGTCTCTCACTGGCACGCAGGAGCAAGATGGCCGCCGCTAGCTTTGCTGCTAACGCCAAACGGAAAAGAAGAGGGCAAGAAGAGGGGAGGACTGAGTGCCTCAAACGTGCACGTAGGGAACAGACGCCGGTCCAGGCGGCCCAGAGCGAGGATGAGGGCGAGGATGAAGATGAGGACGAGGAAAACGAGGAGGTAGAAGAGGAGGAGCCTGAGGGGGAAGAAGAAGGGGAGGAGGAAGAAGAAGAAGAAGAAGAAGGGGAAGAAGAACGGGAAGGGGAAGAAGAAGAAGAAGAAGGGGAGGAAGAAGGAGAAGAAGTAGAAGGGGAAGAAGAAGAAGAAGAAGAAGAAGAAGGGGAAGAGCCAGAAGAAGAGGAGGAGGAAGAGGAAACGATTCCACAACCTCAGCTTCCTGCCAGAGGTCAAAGGTCGAGTCAGAGGACAGTGAAAGCGGGGCGTGTAAACACCCGTAACCAAGGGAGACGGACCGTAGTCTATAACGATGACTCGGAGGACGATGCGCCCGCCGCTGACCCGCTCAATCTAGGCACGTCGCGTTCCGGAAGGATCCGCCGCATGACCGAGCGAGCCAGGGTCAGCCATCTGATGGGCTGGTCACACTGACCTTTGACCTTTTGGACATTTTTTTTTAAGCAACCTCAGACATTTGGACTTCACTACAGCAATACTGCAGGGAATTTTTTTTGTAGCTGTTGATGTACAGATTTTTCTTTGTCTTTTTGTTTCTTTTTTTTTGGTTTTTTTTTTTTTTTTTTAGGTTTTTTTTTTTATTTTGTTAATGAGACTTTTGTTTACGACTCTGGAGCTCGTGGTGCTGACTCCGTCTCGCTCTGGTGTACGACGAACCAAACCAGCCTTACTGTGGGCCAGAGCATGGAGGAGTCTCTCTCCCTCTTTCTCTCTCTCTCTCCCTCTCCCTCTCTCTCTCCCTCTCTCTCTCTCTCTCACTGTCTGTCTCTCTGTCTGTCTCACGTCTTCTCTTCAGGCTTCATTTGCCAACGTGGTGCTTTTTAAATCAAGTCACTGCACTGCACGCAGGATGATGGTGCTGTTTTCTCTCTTCCTCTCTCTTCCTCTCTCTCTCTCTCTCTCTCTCTCTCTATCTCTATTCCTTGCCCCCGTATTAATAAATGGTACATTAGTCAGCTAGCTAAAGGTTTACATCCCAAATCGCATCCTGCTGTAATAAACACTTAAAAATTATCGCTTTAAATTTCAGTATAATGTTTCGTAAACTTGTATTCGGTTTGGGATGCGACTCGAGATTTTCATTCCCTCAAGCTAGCTGTTGCTTCTTTTTACAAAAAACTCGACTCCAGACTGTTCTCTCGGATCCTCTTGCGCTCTTCCTTCCTTTTCTTTATCCGTTTGCTGACTTTTCATTTTTATTTACACAATTAAAGTCATGGTAATAAAATAAATAACACCACAATGAGCTAACATCCAATCAGCTACTTGTTGCCAGGCGGATTTAATCTGACAGAGTGACCTCATTGGTTCATAAGAGGCTCTCTCTTTGATTGGTTGAAATCTCTCTCGCATTTATTTATAGCTGTATGGATCAGCTAACTAGTCCTAAATCAGGTTTTAGTATTACCTTTGTTAATAAAAGTTAAAAACCATAAAGGCTACGTCCCAAATCTCATTCCGTCATACTGAATTATTAGTTTAAAAAATTTAGTGTAATGGGGTGAAAGGAAACCAGTTAACAACAAGAATCAGACAATCTCTAACCAAGAAAATGAGATGATGATGATAAAGTTTGCTGCTTCATCAGATCCAGCCAATCAGATCCATGTTGCTATGTAGAATGTATCTGACCGAGCGACGCCATTGGCTGTTAGTCTGAGGCGATTCCTCTTTCCTCAGAGACTGAAGCAGCCTCTTTGTAAACATGTTAAAGCTTGTTTAAGCTGCACTGCATCTCATTTAGATGAATATCGCACAATTTGGGACAGTTATGTTAAGTTAAAAGTAGGCAGGCAGTGTTTCAGCGCAGTTGAGGAAACGTCCAATCAGCTTCTCGTTGCTATGCAGACAAATGAAGAGGTGCTCTCTGATTGGTCCAAGGAATTTGGTGAGAGGAATTTTGATGGTAGTCACGTTAATCTAAATGCTTGTTACTCAGCTAAATAGAGCACTTCCCTTTACTAAATCTGATCTTTGCTTTACCTGCACCAAAAGGCCTGGTAGCAAAAGTTTTTGCCCCCCACCAACAACTACACTGACCAGTTTTCCATTCGGATTAATACATGTGGAATGACATTTGGGACACAGCTGAAGCGTCGTGTAGGAATTTAATCTCAAGCCTTTTCCTTTATTCAACTGTTTGTTCTCTCTCTCTCTCGCTCTCGCTCTCTTTCGCTCTCTCTTTCTCTTTCCCACCTTCAGATCTGGGGTATGTCCCAAACACCAGTCTCACTAGCGTTCTTACTATTTTTGTTTTTGAGCGGTCACATGGTGTAGCCTTGGTGGCGTCCCATAATGCACTGCAAGCATACACAGAGTATGTTAATGCTTATGTAATTCAGTAAAGCTAGCGTAAATTTAGACAAATTATTGTTGTATAGTTAGATGTCATGTGTTTAGATTGCTGTCTTGCTAGCCATTGATTACTAGCGACATTAGCTTAGCCAGCCTTCTAAACACAGCAGTCCGCCAACATTACTTACAAATTAATTTGCTAACATTTAGCGTTACCTCTTTACCTCTTTATAATTCTAGTAAGAACTCTAGGCTTAAAGACTAGCATTTGGGACACACCCTGGATTTTTTTTTTTTTCTTCCCCCCCAAATCTTCCAAGATGCATTAACTACTTCCAGGTCATGACCTTGACTTCTTGCCCATATGAGCATCGAGAGCATTGATACACCGAGTGTCTGCACACACTGTTTTTACAATGGAGTATATTTATATTTGTACTATACACTTACACACTTTGTGATTCATACTTATCAATCGAAACCGATCCAATGATGTTTGCACATGTTACGGCAGCTGATTGGTCAAAAAAAGGAGTTTGGACGGGCTCTAAATCCTGGCTCCTCATTGGTCGATAGTCTTCACAAACCAGAGCCAGGGAAGCTCAAAGTATCAGAAGGATGACTGTTTTTGATGGTAGGGGTTTTTTTTTTTTTCTTTTTTTTAATAGAATGATGTTTCCTTTCTTTCGTTTTTTTTTTATTATTATTTGACCTCTGAAAACAGAAAGTGGTGCCAATCTAAGGACTCATGAGATCTTCCAGATCTTGCAGATCTCCACTCTTTTGATTCAGCAGGGAGTGATTTTTTTGTTTGTTTAGTTTGTTTTTGTTTGTTTGTTTTTGTTTTTTTATTTAATAAATGGTGATTCCTATTGGTTGGCAGGTTCATTTTTGGGGTCTATGGGTGTGACAGAGTGAAAATTTACCTGTGTTCAAGTCATTTAAACTGGATCCTTTTCCTATTTATGAGGTAACTTATTTAATCTTAGGCTCTTAGACATCCCCGTGGTGCGTT
Source organism: Pangasius krempfi (assembly GCA_037576825.1). NCBI lineage: Eukaryota > Metazoa > Chordata > Actinopteri > Siluriformes > Pangasiidae > Pangasius > Pangasius krempfi. Next base: position 16,477,572 of record CM075000.1, read on the forward strand.
CACTGCTCCTTGGCGTTGTTATTGTATCCTTCGGTTTCTCAGTAACCAAAAACTTTTCGCTACGTTGTAGAGGTTGAGGTGTTAGTCGGCGGAGCTAAGGCTAAGTTTAATCAGCCAATCACACGCTTGCGATTTATTTAAAGCTTCATGTTGTGCAAATTACAAGTTTAGAAACATTAGCGAAACACAAATGCAGCACTAGATAGCTTAGCTAACAAATATATTACCTCTGATATCTTTCAGTATGCGGTCATGGTGATGTCATATGCTCAAATTTGTGATTTGGCTGATCAAATTGAAATCAGTAATATACATTATTTCAAAGTTATTCTACATACAAGTGGGCAAAATGGCAGAAATGATAATACGACACTCTAGGAAATATTTCACAAGTGTTTTTTTGTTTGTTTGTTTGTTTAGCTTTTTTTGTTTTGTTTTATGTTTCACAACTTACTTTGCTAACATGTTGGTCGAGACAGAACGGCAAATTAAAAACCAAAAGTCTGGAAATTTACAGACGAAAACCACACAGTGAGCAAACATCCAATCAGGTTGATGTTGCTAGGCAGATTTGACCTGACAGAGCGATGCTATTGGTTGTTACCAGGCTGTCTGTGATTGGTCTAAATTTCTTTCAGTAAACAGACGTTGTAGAAGTTTCTGGATGAGTTATCAGGATATTCACCTTGCTTAATGTTATCATGTAATCTGCGAAATTTACAAAAAAATAGAACAGCAGAAGGACGTACATTTTCTAATAATTCTTAAATGAATTATACTAATTTATATAAACAATATCGCAGTAAAATTGAAACCATGCCGCGAGATAAAATTAGGTAAATACTGTGAGATTAAAATGTTATACAAGTGAAACCTCACTTTACAAATATCAACTCCCAAAAAGATTATTTAAAAAATATTTAGTGTCTGCGAGGAGGTTTGTTTTGTCAGTTATTATTTATTTATTTTATTGCAAGGATTTTAAGATGCATTTCCAACAACGTCAAAGCAGCTTCATCTTGAAAGACTTTATGTAACAGGATTTGAACGTACTTGTACTTTCAGACATTTTTGTTAGCTTCGTATTCACTGTCGTTTTTGTTTTTTTGGTTTTTTAATTTTTTTGTTTTTTAATTATAATCATCTACATCTACATGCTGTTAGTGTTCATGCCGTTGGCCGGTAATATTCAGTGGAGGATCACCCTGTACATTTAATTTTTGTTGGTTTCTTTTTTTCCCTTCCTAAATGTTCCCATGATCTTGCATTCAGTAAACATGAATACTCAAGCCACATGTTCAATACTCCTCAATACTGTGATATCTGATCAATAATGACCGCCGTAATTGCAATAGTATTGTATATTGTCATATTTCTGCGCAATATGTCTAAACATTGTGACCTGTCCCACTCCAGACTCTCTGTCCAAAGATTTTTTCCCCCCTGTTTCCCCGATGTGTAATGGACTGAAGTAGTTCAGGGCCAGTTCATGTTGGTGATGGTGAAGATGAAGACCTGATATAAGAAGTGTGTGTGTGTGTGTGTGTGTGTGTGTGTGTGTGTGTGTGTGTGTGTGTGTGTGTGTGTGTGTGTGTGTGTGTGTGTCTACTTTTTGTACACAGTTTCTGAGTGTGTATTTTTAAAATAAAGGAGTAAAACTGCTTTTTGACTTTTTCATATTTAGGAAAAAAAAGAAGAAAAAATTAAACAGTTTATATATATATATATATATATATATATATGAGTGTGAAAACTTGCTCTTGTGTATAAAATATTTACCTAAATAAGTACAGAGCTGAGAGCAGAAAAACAAAATAAAACAAATGAGCAAGTGTTTCAACTCCTGACAAATCTTCAATCTTCAGCCATCTGACAGGTGAAGTGAATTACATCGATTATCTCATTACAGTGGCACCTGTCAAGGGGTGGGATATATTAGCCAGCAAGTGAACACTCAGTTCTCAAAGTTGATGTCTTGGAAAAATGGGCGAGCGTAAGGATTTGAGTGACTTTGACAAGGGGTCAAATTGTGATGGCTAGATGACTGGATCTCCAAAACCGCAGGTCTTGTGGGGGTGTTCCTGGTATGCAGTGGTTAGTACCTACCAAACGTGGTCCAAGGAAGTCAACCGGTGAACCAGCGACAGGGTCATGGGCCCCCAAGGCTCACTGATGTGTTTAGGGAGCAAAGGTTAGCCCATCTAGCCCGAAGGGAAACCTCGGGTCTTGGAATTCATGTGGACGTTACTCTGACGCATACCACCTTCCTAAACATCGTTGTAGACCAAGTACACCCCTTCATGGCACCGGTATTCCCTAATGGCAGTGACCTCTTTCAGCAGGATAATGCGCCCTGCCACACTGCAAAAACTGTTCAGGAATGGGTTGAGGAACATGACAAAGAGTTCTAGGTGTTAACTTGGCCTCCACATCTCCCAGATCTCAATCCGATCGAGCATCTGTGGGATGTGCTGGACAAACAAGTCCGATCCATGGAGACCCCACCTCCCAACTTACAGGACTGAAAGGATCCGCTCCTTCTAACGGCTTGGTGCCAGATACCACACACACCTTCAGAGGTCTTGTGGAGTCCATGTCTCGATGGTTCAGAGCTGTTTTGGTGGCACAAAGAGGATCTACACATTATTAGGCAGGTGGTTTTAATATCATGGCATATTATTGCACTTCTGGTGCTGTTATATATTTAAAATTGCTGTTTTAACAGCAAGCGAGATGCTGAAATTAGTCAAGAAACCCTGTATGAAAATCGGGTATTTGTGTTTGTGTTTCTATTTTCTAATAAATGTATGCCATTTCATAATAATAATAATAAATGTGTCATATATAGTGTTGGAATTTCCCGACACAACAGAGGAGCCTGTGTGACTGCGGAGTGACGTCACCGCGCGGGCTCCTCCCACCACGTGACCGTGTCGTCATCCCAGTTGTTTTTATCTCGGACGCGGAAGTCGGCGTGGAAGTCGGTGCTTTCTGAGGAAACCGAGACGAAAAGCAGGAAAAATCAATCGTCTGAGAAAAAGTTCACCTCTTCGTGGGATCCACTAGAACCAGCGAGCCATCATGCCGAACATGGAACGTATCCTTTTTTCCGGATTTGTGTCGGAAATCCTTCGGGCCTGGGAGGATGTCGGCTGCGTCCCAAACCGCGTAATAAAAGTAGTTAAAAGGGGGGGTTCAGTGTGAGTAAGTACTGGGATGACTGAGTTATTTTTGGTGCCCTGTTTAGTGGTGAAGTGCGCGATTTGGGACACAGCCATAAACCCCCACATTCCGGCGGTGATCTGTTTACTGTCGTTTCTAATTTAAGATTAAATTTAAACTCTCTCCTTTCACTTAATAATGTTACTGGATGACTGTCGGTTTGTTTAGAATGGTTAAACAAGAATTATCTTAAAATAACCACACTTTTTTTCAAAATGTATATATTATTGTACAGAATATACAGTACAAAAAAAAGCACTTCCGGTTTCTAGCACTATTGATGTTGAGAGGCGTGTTTCTATGACGTCACGCTCACCTGAGATACCGGTTAGTTCAGTTTTCAGCCTCACTTGGCTTCGATATAATGACCTGAACCTCTGCTGAATGACCAACGATATATATTTTGAATTTGTTATATAAGAATTTGTTGAAATAAACATGTTATTTCCGGGTTCTAAAATGGTTATGACTGTTAATGGTGCGTTCAAGTGTCTTAGGAATTTGTTTTTTTTTCAACCCGGAAACCTGAACACTCAATATAAATAACGCTCAAATGATTAGACACTGTTGCTAGGCAACCAGAAAATACATACATACATACATAAAAAAAAAAAAATCAGGAAGATGAAATTTTTCCTCAAATGTGTTAAGAAATTACTAAGAAAAAGGACAGTGTGTGTGTGTTGTGTGTTCATGTAGAAATCCGTGTGTGAACGCAGCATACCATTTCAGCACGAACAACTGTAATTACAGTGTAATTTTAGCCATAGTGAGGATTTTCTTACTAATTTACCAACACATCTGAGTGAAATGTTGATATTTCTGATGTTTTTGTGTCATTTCCGCTGTCACTGGGTCTCTGCGTTGTTCTGTATCAGAGCCTAAACAGCTACCTGCTAGCTAGTTAGCTTTATTGTTCGCATCATTTCGCATCAAATAATCAATGACGCGTTGCTGTGATGAAGCAGATTTCATTACTGTTACCACCTCAAAGTTGATTTTTTTTTTCCCTAAAACAGCACGTCCCCATGATTTTATTCCTCTTACACCACAGTTATTTGCCAACACTAACAATTTTTTTTTTCCCTTATCAAAGAAAGAAATGTCATCATTTTAGCGTTGTGGAACCTCGTTCCCTCACCAGCCTCTGTTTTTTTTTTTTTTTTTTTCCCCTCCTACTTGTTACATGTTACAGAGAAACCGTGAAGTGTAAAGAACTGTCGTGAAGATGGCAGCAATGTTAAATAAACGTTTCATTACTCCAAAATATATAGGTTGTTACTATAGAAACGATAACGTAGAACGAGTGCATTAATACAAACCTGCACAACTTCCAATTAAATGCGTCAAAATGGTTACAAACAGAATGCACTTTTTGTACTCGACATTGGGGCCTTTTGCACCGCGGGAACCTTTTCATAGTACCTGAACTAATTGTGGAACTACCCACTTTTTGGCGTATTCGCACCTCCGGAACTGGGTGCGATTTTAGTACCGGACTGCCTTTTTCAAGAACTAAATTAGCTCCTACTCCGGAGCAGGGTCTAACCAGCACAACTGGTACTGTCCGTGACGTAAGTAGACGTTGACTGGCCAAACGCGTACGAAAACGCCGTCACCCGCCATGATTTAAAACGCCGTGTAAACATACTGTAGTGTCGACTTATTTCGCAAGTATGGAGAACAGCGATAGATGGACGGACGCTGAAGTGCAACACAGCTCCGATCACAGCGTCCTCCATCCTCCGGTTGTTTACGTTGTTCTTCTTTGTTTCTGTTGTTGAACGCCGCGCACAAATGATGTCGCTGTCGAACCGGCTTACGTCACTTCCTAGTGTGAATGCAACCCTTTAAATGGTACTGGGAAATAGTTCGCGCAAAATCGCCCAGTACTTTAGTACTGTAAATTTAGTTCTGTAACCAAAGCGTTGCGAAAGGCCCTGATGTTTCACTTAATGACGACCAATGCTAGCTGACTAGTTAGCTTCTTAGTCAGTTAGCTAGCTGTGTCAAATAACAACCAAATGTAATTCAAACTCCTGTGAACGTGATCGCTGTAGTCTTCATCAGAGGCCTGAATAATGACTGACACGAAGGTTCTAGCAGGGGCTCCTCAAGGTTCTCCACCCAACCTGAGGGTCCTAGTTAGAAAAGAAGTGTGCAGATTGGAGTGCAGCCCATATGAATGCGAATGAGTCCATAAACAATGATGTCAGATACGTCCCGCATTTCCTCGTAACGCCCTTAACCGCTGACCACAGAGCATTTGTTTAACCTGAAATTTGCAGCCAAAGAGTTGCAGCGAAGCTCAAAAAAATGCGACAAGGAAGAGAAAGCGGAGAAGGCCAAAGTGAAGAAGGTGAGTCGAGGCACTCATCTGATCACCATTGTTTAATGCTAGATCTGCAGAACCACAGGAACACCACAGGAACCCTACAGGAACCCTGGACAATGTGTTTGTGTATTGTTTCCCAGGCGATTCAGAAAGGTAACATGGACGTGGCACGGATCCACGCCGAGAACGCCATCAGACAGAAGAACCAATCTGTGAACTTCCTGAGAATGAGCGCCAGGGTGGACGCCGTGGCGGCGAGAGTGCAGACCGCCGTCACCATGAACAAGGTACACAAATTTCTTACAAAGGACAAGGTGGGGAAAAAACACATGCTGGAAAATCTGAAAATAATGACCTTTGACCCTTTCACAGGTCACTAAATCCATGGCAGGAGTGGTGAAGGGGATGGACGTGACCCTGAAGAGCATGAACCTGGAGAAGGTGAGGCATAAATTATGTCGCATTCTCATTGGTCAGAATGTAATTGGTCAGATCCAAGTCTTAGTCTAATCGTGGCGTGTTCTCATTGGTCAAATCCTGTAATAATTCTGTTGTATCTTATTGGCTGAATTTCACTCCTAGTGTAATTATTTGACCAATGTAATTGGTCAGATGTAGTCATGACATCACAGCAAACTTTTGAGTTCTCATTGGTCAAATCCTAATCACAGTGTAATGGTGTTACGTTCTCATTGGTCAGATTTCAGCTCTAATGGACAAATTTGAGCACCAGTTTGAAACTCTGGATGTTCAGACGCAACAGATGGAGGACACCATGAGCAGCACAACAACACTTACCACTCCACAGGTAACACACACACACACACACACACACACACACACACACTGAATCACTACTGTCATGTGGAACACACACCTGTGGACTGATGTAGAGTGTGTGTGATTTGTGAAAGTTTGTTTTGTTATTTCAGAACCAGGTGGACAGTCTGATGCAGGAGATGGCAGATGAAGCTGGGTGAGAAAGTGTACACTACAGATACACACACACACACACACACACACAGACACACACCCCTCTACCAGTGCAAACTGCAACACTAACTCTGCGTGTGTGTGTGTGTGTGTGTGTGTGTGTGTGTGTGTGTGTAGGTTGGATCTCAACATGGAGCTTCCACAGGGACAGACAGGAACATTGGCCAGCAGCGTGGCATCTACAGAGCAGGTAAGAACACACACACGTTCAATATGGAAGTGTGTGCATGCACATAAACCCTATACGCTGTTACACACTAAACACTGTCTCTCCCACTTTGCCCTGTCTCACCCTCCCTCACCCTCTTTTGCCCTCACCTTCATTTCATTGTGCTCTCTCTCTCTCTCTCTCTCTCTCTCTCTCTCTAGGATGAACTCTCTCAGAGGCTGGCTAAACTCAGAGATCAGGTCTGAGTGGACTGACACAAGTGTGTATGTGTGTGTGTGTGTGCGCGCGCGCGCTACATGTGTATAAGGATGGGCAAAGACAGAGAAGTGTGTGTGTGTGTGTGTGTGTGTGTGTCTGTCAGTCGTCATCATCATCATCATCGTCATCATCATCATGCTCCATGTTTGTGGCTCTCTGATGTCCGGAGGATCTGCTGATCTACGCGTCCTGTACGGATTTCCACGCTCCCTCGTCCACTCTCCCCGGCTGTAGGTCACTTGATGCTCCAGGTGGAGGAGTGTGTAGTGTTGTGTAGTTTAGTGTTGTGTAGCGTGTCTAATACAGCGCGTCATTATGCAGATTACAGCATCCCTTTCAGCTTCAGCGTACTCTGAGCTCTCGCCACAAACTTGAAGGAAGTCCTGGATGCTAACTCATTAACAGGCTTGTTAGCATTGCGTTTGTTTTTGTTTTTTTTTGTTTTGTTTTGTTTTTTCTTTGGACTGCTCGGAGATCTCAGCGCTAATTTGTTCGATCCTGCTTCTGACAGCTCTTTCTTTCTGGACACAGAGGCCACCAATAAACCACCTAATCCAAACACTATGATGAAAAAAAAAAGTGTATATATTTACTCTTCTCTAGTATTGCTCTGTGTGTAAATTCAGGAACACTTTACCGGTCTTGATTTATAACACTGTAAGCGACGTTCAATTCGTCAGTTGCCTTTTAAGGAAAATCCGCAGAGGGGCGTGGCTAATTTCTGCATCAAAAAAGAAGCCTGAAATGTAGAAACTAGCAGCCACTGTATAATCAGAACGTAATTTAAATGACAGAACTTTAGCGTAAGAGAGTAATAAACATAAAGTTTTATATATATATATATATTATATACATACACAGTGTTATAAGTCAAGACCATGGCTAAAGTTATGCTGATTGTTTTTTTGTTTTTTTTTTGTTTTTTTGCTGATCTAAATGAACACACAAATCACTAGCGTTGTGGTTGTGTTGGAGAATAATCAGGATTTCCTGCACAGTTAAAGTTAAAGAAGATAAAGAAGCTTTAAGGCGTCTATTTATGTTCATTTCTTCATTCGTTTGTTAGCCACATGAAACATGTCTGGGGTTTTTTGGGGTTTATTGGGGGGGAAAAAAGCTGACTACAGATTAAGAACCGAAATAAATATTTTATAACAGTTATTACCTACTTTTGTGTCCTGTGTGTGTTTGTTGGAAATCAGTTATGCTGCCAGCGTGAAGAAGATCCCGAGCCCAGAACTGAACCTTCAGGGATGCCACATGATGATGATGATGATGATGTAATCTTATGTTTTATTTCTCCTATTGAACACCATTATAACAGCGATCACAATAACAACATCCCTGTGACATCACAGCGACACTCAACCGCTAACTTCTGACAGGAATAACGAAAATACACCACCGACAACAAATTAGCACCAGAATCGCGAAACACATCGCAAATACTTCAGTAAAAACATATTTAACGTGTTTTAGGGAGGAGGTTTCCTTTAAAACTAACAACAGATAAATAAGGACACAATTATTTCTATAACGGAATGTACACAATTACACTATTAATAATGTACAATTACACTCTAAATAATATACACAATTACACTATTAATAATGTACAATT
>CM075000.1:16486179-16488679 GCA_037576825.1 Pangasius krempfi
TACACAATTACACTATTAATAATGTACAATTACACTCTAAATAATATACACAATTACACTATTAATAATGTACAATTACACTCTAAATAAACGATCCTCCTGAGTGAGAGCGGAGAACGTTCCTCTGTAATATCGCAGTTATATTGCTGTAATATCACTGTAATATAGCTGTTATAGTTTTTATATAGCTGTAATATTGCTGTTATATAGCTGTAATATCGCTGTTATATAGCTGTAATATAGTTGTTATATAGCTGTAATAGTTTTTATATAGCTGTAATATCGCTGTTATATAGTTGTAATATAACTGTTATATAGCTGTAATATCACTGTAATAGAACTGTTATATAGCTGTTATTTAGCTGTAATATAGTTGTTATATAACAGTAATATCGCGGTTATGTAACTAATATCACTGTAATATAACTGTTATATAGCTGTAATATCGCTGTTATATAGTTGTTATATAGCTGTTATATAGTTGTAATATCACTAATAAAACTGTTATATAGCTGTAATATCACTAATATAGCTGTAATATAGCTGTAATATCACTGTAATATAGTTTTTATATAGCTGTAATATCACTGTAATATAGTTTTTATATAGCTGTAATATCGCTGTAATATCGCTGTAATATAGTTGTTATATAGTTGTAAATCGCAGTTATATAACTAATATCACTGTAATATAGTTGTTATATAGCTGTAATATAGTTGTTATATAGCTATAATATAGCTGTAATATAGTTGTTATATAGCTGTAATATAGTTGTTATATAGCTGTAATATAGTTGTTATATAGCTATTATATAGCTGTAATATAGTTGTTATATAGCTGTTATATAGCTGTAATATAGTTGTTATATAGTTGTTATATAGCTGTTATATAGCTGAAGAATGAAGAATTATGATTGGTCCACTGGGTTTTGTGTGATGACAGCTGGAAACACTGCAATAAATAAATAAATCTTTACATCTCTTTCTTTTTTCTTTCTTTACCTACTTACTTACTCCTTTCTTTTTTCTATCAATCTTCCTTTATTTTCTTACCTCTTTACTAACTTTCTTTCTTGCTTTTTCTCCCCAATTTGTGTTAATGATCATAAAAAAAAGAATTTCTTGTCAGTTTCTTCACTTGTTTGAACGGAAAATATTAATCATTTAATATTTCCTCATTGAGGTGAGGCTCCTCCCTCTCTCTTGTTCATATCTCTCTCTCTCTCTCTCTCTCTCTCTCTCTCTCTCTGTGCATTGGGCGCAGAGCAGACTGTCTTTGCGCTCTGAGCGTTGTGAACACACCGTGTGGATGTTATCTGGTGGTTGGAATGGAAGTGTGTATCATAGTGAAGTGTAAAGTTGGTTTGTCTTCTTTAACATCACTGTGTTTCCTGTTTTCCTGAAGAACACACACAGGCACACACACCTGCACCGGCACCAGGTAAGCAGGAGAGTTTCTCTCTCACACACACACACACACACACACACACACGATATGTCCTGTTTCACACACATTTCACATTGTTGTATTTACTGTTTGGGTTTATAGATTGTGTCAGTAGTGTGTGTGTGTGTGTGTGTGTGTGTGTAGATTATTATCATTATACCGCAGGAGATAAACTTTAATGTTTCTCGTCTCTAACGCAGCCGTGACACTATGAACACTGTGATTATAGCAAAATAACAATAAAATATAAAAATAAATAAATCAGAATAGATCAAAATCAGTGACACAGGTTCATAAGCACTTCATCATCAGCACTGACATGGTGTGTGTTGGTGTGATTCGGTTGTCAGCAGTGACAGTTCCTCCTGAGAACACTGTGTGTGTGTGTGTGTGTGTGTGTGTGTGTGTGTGTCTCCTGGGATGTTTCTGTGTGCAGTGTGTGCTGTCTGGAGTTCTCTTAATGACGAGCCAATTAGGAAAACATTATTCAACACTCGACTAAACACTGCATCATCCATCCATCCATCCATCTAGTAAAACATGACTGTATCTGACCTCTATCTATCTATCTGTCTATCTGTCTATCTATCTATCTGTCTGTCTGTCTGTCTATCTGTCTATTTAATAAAACATGATTGTATCTGACCATTCAGCCATCCATCTTGTAAAACATCATCTTATCTGTCCATCCATCCATCCACCTTTCTAGGAAAACATGACTGTATCTGACGATCCATCCATCCAGTGAGTTTTAATCTCTCACGATCAGGAACACAAGTTATCTTCATTCTGCTGTTACAGATTTGAATGAAACAAAACAGGAGTCTAGTGATGGGAATTTCGGCTCTTTTCAGTGAGTCACATCATTTGACTCGGCTCACCAATAAGAGTCGACTCGTTTAATTAATCCTTTGACGTTATTATGATCAGTGATTGTTCTTCTTCACCTAACTATGGCTTAAATCTTCAAATCCGAGTCAGATTCAGTGACTCGGTGTCCTGTAAGTCCAGGACTGGGTTTGATGGCCAGTGGGAGGAAACTGGTCTTGTGCCT
>CM075000.1:16493679-16498111 GCA_037576825.1 Pangasius krempfi
ATCATCCACTGGAACGCGTGCATCTATTACGCCATTTCCAAGGCCCTGGGGCTCAGCTCGGATACATGGGTGTATTCCGGTATTAACAAAACACTAGCATTCTGCTACGTGTACTGCTTCTACTGGTCCACACTAACATTAACCACCATTGGCGAAATGCCCCCTCCAGTGAAGGATGAGGAGTATGTCTTTGTAGTTTTTGACTTCCTGGTAGGTGTGCTGATCTTTGCCACCATCGTCGGTAACGTGGGGTCCATGATCGCCAACATGAATGCTACAAGGGCTGAGTTCCAGGCACGCATCGACGCCATCAAGCACTACATGCACTTCCGCAAGGTCAACCGCACCCTTGAGACGCGTGTCATCAAGTGGTTCGACTACCTCTGGACCAACAAGAAAGCCGTGGACGAACAGGAGGTGCTGAAGAACCTTCCGGATAAGCTGAGGGCCGAAATCGCTATCAATGTCCACCTGGACACACTGAAGAAAGTCCGTCTTTTTCAGGACTGTGAAGCCGGACTACTGGTGGAGCTGGTTCTAAAACTGCGTCCTCAAGTGTACAGTCCTGGAGACTACATCTGCAGGAAGGGTGATATTGGGAAGGAAATGTACATCATCAAGGAGGGCCAGCTAGCTGTGGTGGCAGATGATGGTGTCACACAATTCGCCTTGCTAACTGCTGGCGGTTGTTTTGGCGAAATTAGCATCCTAAACATTCAAGGTAGCAAGATGGGCAACCGGCGCACAGCTAACATACGTAGCATCGGCTACTCTGACCTCTTCTGCCTCTCAAAGGACGACCTAATGGAGGCTGTGACAGAATATCCAGACGCTCAGAAGATTCTGGAAGAGCGTGGAAGGGAAATCCTTAGAAAGCAGGGCCTCCTGGATGAGAGCGTAGCAGCTGGAGGGCTAGGCGTCATAGACACAGAGGAGAGAGTGGAGCGCTTGGATGCATCTCTGGATATCCTTCAGACACGCTTCGCTCGCTTATTAGGAGAATTCACGAGCACGCAGCGTCGTCTCAAACAACGCATCACAGCGCTCGAGAGGCAGCTGTGTCACACCGGACTCGGGCTGCTGTCAGACAATGAGGCGGAAGGAGACCACGTCGGTGTTCCTCCACATACGCATACACAAGCAGACATACACACACAAGCCGAAACACACACACAGACTTCAGCTGAACGGAACTCTGAAGAGGAGAAGTAAATCAGATGTAAAACTGCTTTGATACATATAGTAATAAAGCTCAATATTTTACTTTTTACCCTTTGTATGTATGTTTGTATATATGAGTGTCTGACTAAGAGATTCATTTTTTTCAAACCAAATGTGTGTAGCAGCTTAAATACTCCGATATGTTGAAACGTGTAGTGAACTAGCTAGGCTTGTGCCTCAATCGCAAACCATTTATCAGGTAAACAAGCTTTGTGCACAGGGGCATTGTCATGCTGGAACAGGTTTGGACCTCTTAGTTCCAGTGCAGGGAAACTGTAATGCTACAGCATACAAAGATATTCTCTGGCTTGCTCATTAGGGATAAAAATCATACATTTAAAATGTATATCTTGAATTTATCTGTTTCTGTACAGCTGCTTTGTTACAATGTCCAATAATAAAAGCACCATACAAATAAAATTGAATTGAATGGATACAGTAGTCTAAATTATTAATGTACTATGTACAAAATAATAATAAAAAACTGTAAACATTGTAAGCAGTCAGAAAGTGACATACTGGGAGATATTGCACATACAGTACACGGTCAGAGTGTGATATCAGTGTATCTGATATGTCTGATCTGTTCAGGGTCTGTGGCGCTAATGAAAATTGCTAACGTGAAACACCACTGTGAAACAAATCATTTTTTTTGAAGGATAAATTAAATTGTTAAAGCTACTTGTCACTACTCAGTTTTGTTAGTTTTTTTTTTTATCTGCAGGTTTGTAAGTGAGGAATTTTATTCAGATGGACAGCCAGAAATATGGCTCGAATTTTACTTCAAGCTAGCAACATTGCTACCTAGCAACAAGCATAACTTTAGCATTTGTCACTTCCTTTCATGTAAAACGGTAACATTTTGGGTTTATGGACCTCCAATATGTAAACTATGTCGTCTATATTTGATTTATACTTGATATTTGTGATAATATTTTTAGATTAGTTAGTACTTTAGTCATTTTTAATGTATTAAGAGTATTAGCAGGAAGTGACGACAAGACATCGAGATCTGGTCGCCATTTTAATCCGCCGCGCGCAAATTACAGCCGGCAAGATGGCGCAGTGTGTGTGAAGTTTTCTAGCAGGATTGCTTGCTGTGTTTCTATCGCAGTTAGATTAAACCGGATGATGATTGCAGTTGTGTTGGGTTTTAAAACGCAGTGGACGGTGTAAGCGTGCCTCAGACGCAGCACAGGATGTCCGCAGAGGTGCTCAGGTAAGAGGAGGTGTTCAGAAGCGAAAACAAACTGGCTAACGTTAGCTAAACTGGCTAACTAGCTAACCAAAATGAACGGGGTTTCTATGGAGAGGAGAGCTAACAAGCTAGCTAGCTAACCAGCTAGCCGCTAGGCTAAGCTAATAAACAGATACATAAACAAGGCGACATGAGAAGAAAGCAAAGCAGCAGATCTTGTTTATTATTTTTGATTGTTTGTATTGTAGGTTTAGCTAACATTGCACGTTTTATATTAACCAAACAAGGTGATAGCTAACGTTAGCTTACTAGCTAACACGAAGACCTTTATAGACAAAGAATATTTTCCACAGGCAGGTTAGCATTAGCCTGTTAGCTAGCTGGGTAACTATGGGCTGAAAAACAAATTGCAGATTTTTATTTATCTCTCATATAGTGCACCTATGTAGGGAATTTAGATCTGTTTGGAATTCCCTTTATTTATTTATTTATTTATTTATTTATTTATTTATTAATAAGTTAATAATAATTTAATTTGAAAATTTAATTAGTTTGTAAAAAGAATTTAGGAGGCAGAATTATAAATATCTGAAAAATAAACCAACAGTATAATTAAGAGAGAGATTTTTGACATCAAACATATTTTACTAAATAATATTTCAATAACTAAAAGACCTTCTGCATATTTTATTTGCTCTGGAAGAAAAAGTAAGACGACTTTTCCAGAAAAAAAAGACACTTTCTCCGGAAATCACCAGATACAGGATGCAAAGTTTTCTTTTACCGTTTAAATAAAATATCCGTAAAGCGTCCCTGTCGTTAAAATCGCTGTCCCTTGGTGTTACGGACGTTAACGCGATGGCGTATCTTCCGAAAATATCTTTTAAAAAGTTTTGGAGATATTCTCATTTTAATTTTATTGTTCACAGAAGATTTTTTTTCACGACTCATCCTGTACCAGTCTTGCATTTGTCCAATTAAATGCTTTCTAGACTGTGTATGTCCCGCCCCCTGGGGGTGTGTCCTTCTCCATGGTAACGGAATCAAGTCTAAATTGGTTGAAAACTTTGTGACAAAACGTTACATAAAATAAACGACAAAGGATATGTTTTTTTTCTTTTTCTTTTATAAACAACGGAAGCAGGTGATCTACGTATCTTTAGAAAATATTCCGTTATTTATGATTCGTAATGATTCATGAATATGCATGATATGCTAATTAGCACACGTCCTTTAGCCACAGCTAGCTGGATTACTGAACAGTGGAATTTTCGTTCTACAAAGAAACAAAACTGCTTCTCGTCGAACAAACAGCAACGGTGGACCGGACCGGTGTCTTTCGTGCACTTATGACCAATCAGTAACGAGCGGTGCAGTTGGCTCCGCCCACAAGCAGGGATCAACGCTCGTAACTTGGAATTTTCCGACCTCCGACTGTGAAAAATCAAGGAAAGCGCCTCCTTAATGTGGAATTCCTACTCGGAAAGTCGAGAAAGTTTCCTCGAACCCGAGTTCACGTGGCCGCTCGCACGATCAGGCGTGAAAAATACGTCGTCGTATTTGCTTTAGCTCTTTCGACATCGACACGTCGGTCGGCTAAATTTATGACGCTGACTGTACGGTTCACCGTTTTGAGGAAATAAATACATCACTAATGATAGCTAGCTAGCTTCTTGCTTGAAAAAAACAAACAAACAAACAGGCGTTTTCATTGTTCATTGAGACGTTAATGTTCGCTTCATGTTTGTAGTTTGAAAAGTCCGAGTTCAGACTTCGCACTAACGAGTGAAGAGGAAACGCTGGAACTTTTGCTCCTGGACTCTTACTTTGTTTTGTAAGATATGATTTATCTTCCAACGGGAAGCAGGTCATCTGACATAATTTGTTGTGTCTAATATTTAAAAATATAAAATGTGAAATTTTATTTATTTAAGCGTTTGGTGGGGGGGGGGGGGGGGGGGGGGGGGGGGGGGGGGGGGGGGGGGGGGGGGGGGGGGGGGGGGGGGGGGGGGG
>CM075000.1:16501066-16521919 GCA_037576825.1 Pangasius krempfi
GCCAGCACCCACTATATTTTTCGTTCCCATCTCAAAAAAAAAAACACTTGAAAATTTTATTATACTTTCGGTTATCCCCCCCCCCCCCCCCCCCCCCGTAATTAAATATTTTTTAAAACTTGTATAAATAAAATTTTAAAACTTATGTCTAAATAATAAACGAATGCTTAAAGACGTTAAATGGCGTATCGAGAGGCGAGGCGTGCGGCAATGCGTGAGGTGAGGCGAGGCGGGCGGCGTGACGTGACGCGAGACGTGACCTGAGGCGAGGCGTGACGTGACGTGAGGCGTGGCGTTGAAATGTCTTAGAGAATCGTGATTACGATGTTTTTGTCGTATCACTCGAGCCCTAGCTCTCGACCGCTATTTCCTTTATTTCCCGACCTGCGGTGAAGGTGATTCGACTCTGACTGTTGTATAAAATGATTATATAAACTTCTTTTGTTTCTAATCTAATCTATCTCTCTATCTCTCTCTCTCTCTCTCTATCTATCTATCTATCTATCTATCTAAGTTACTCTTGGTTGCACTGAATCTAAAGTCCAGTGTGTTTGGATCATCAGAGTGTTGTGTTCTGCTGAAATGTTGATATTTTAAGAGTTTTTTGCTGCTGTTGTTGTTATTATTGTTGTTGTTGTTGTTGTTGTTGCTGCAGGCCCGAGCCCGTGGCCGGGGGCAGCAGCAGGAGGAGCGGCGGAGGTAAACTGGGACTCCTGATCAATAAGCTGCACACGTTTCTGGCGGTTTCTGCGGAGCAGGGCAGTGAACACAGCTTACCTGGGCACTGGAGCGGTGAGCGCGTTACACCTTTCACAAGCACCAGCATGTCGAGGAAGAAGCCAGAAACGAAACGCCGAAGCGCAGCCGCGTGCCGTAACAATCGGAAATGAAAGAGGCTCGACTCGAGTCATGAAGTCTGAAACATGGAAAAATGAGTCATTACCGATATTTATATCACGTTTAAAGAGAGAGACGCAAACTTCTGACCTGATTTTGTTCTCTTTTTTTTTTTTTTTTTCCCCTCTATGAACATCTGAACGTACGTGATTTGACTGTTTTGCTGTTGCTTCTCTGAGTCTCTCTGATGTCACGATGTAAACAACGAAGATTAGGATCTAAAGTGTTAATCAGGATAATAAACACTGGACTCGCTCTCTGTCCCAGGTGCGATGGCCAAGGAGTTTATCGAGCAGCAGCAAGCTGTAGCGCGAGCCGCCGAAGAGGTAAACTGTTATATGTAAATCAGTGCTGTCTGTCTGTCTGTCTGTCTATCTATCTATCTGTCTGTCTGTCTATCTGTCTGTCTGTCTGTCTGTCTGTCTATCTGTCTGTCTGTCTGTCTGTCTGTCTATCTGTCTATCTATCTGTCTGTCTGTCTATCTATCTGTCTCTGTCTATCTGTCTCTATCTATCTATCTGTCTGTCTATCTATCTTCTAATCCAGATATTAGATTAATAGTGTTAATTACTGTGTGTTTATTTTTTTGCTTTTTGATTCTCGAATCCTTTACCCTCAGTAAAACATTTCATCGTCAAATGATTACAATCGTTAGATTTCAGTTTAGATCATTTACTTATAGATAAACACTTATTTATTTCTTTTTATGATTGAACCCAGTGAACCCATGTGAGCAGTCCAACAGGAGGAGGAGGAGGAGGATGATGATGATTTTAATAACAGAGGGTTGTGATTTTTAGGGAAACTCCGACTCGTCTGTCTGGGAAACGGAATAAGGATTAGAGAGCATGTGGGAATGTTGAGAACTCAAAATAACGACTTTAAAATAGAAATAACGAGATTGTAAATTGACGTCATAATCGTGTTTTTAAGATATTTTAAAAATTTTATTTTAAGATTTGATTTGCACCACTGTGACAAACTAAAATAAGTAAATAAATAAATAAACAGACGCTACTCGGAGAGCCGCAGCTTTAAATGTTCTGGATTAACATTCCACCTGTGTGTGTGTGTGTGTGTGTGTGTGTGTGTGTGTGTGTGTGTGTTTTAGTGCATGCAGCCCAACATCTCCTCAGAGGCGAAGACCTCCACAGCTCGTTCCAGAAGGTCAGTCCCGTTTCGGCGTTATTTATGAGCGAATGACAGACGACACACGGCGATAAACCCGTACACTAAACACGCTTTTCCACCAGGAAGCCGCTGGTGGTGACGAAGCACAGCGGCCTGAACGAGTCGGACGCGTCCTCCGAGAGCGGAACCGAAGATGTGCTGTCCGTCAACTCCAGTGAACCGGACACCACCTGCCTGCCTAAAGGTGTGAACTCCAGCACCTTGCAGAAGTCCACAGTTTTAACCGAAACGTCTCACTGTTTTTGTTTTTGTTTGTTTGTTTTGATGGGCGGGGCCAAGCATTGAGAGCTGAGGGGGCGGGGCTGAAACACATTTGATTGATACAGTTTTGCGTGTAAACGGGTAAAATGTGTAAACACGTCAAGTTAGATGCCCAAATATGAGTCATGTTAGAGATTTAAAAAAAAAAATGAAACTAGCTATGAATTAGAGATTAATAAAGTGATCAAGTTTTTGCTAAATTTAACCCCTAAATATCGCAGAAAGTGGAATATAACGAGGAAATGTATCGCATTGCTCATGATGCTTTTGGGATTTGATGGAAGCTGTAGTTCACGCTCTCTCTCGCTCTCGCTCTCTCTCTCGCTCTCTCTCTCGCGCTCTCGCTCTCTCTCTCTCGCTCTCTCTCTCTCGCTCTCTCTCTCTCTCTCTCACGCTCGCTCTCTCTCTCGCTGTCTCTCATTCTCGCTCACTCGCTCTCTCTCTCTCTTGTGCGCTCTCTCTCTCTTTCTTTCTCTCTCTCTCTCTCTCTTTCTTTCTCTCGCTCTCTCTCTCGCTCTCTCGCTCGCTCTCGCTCTCATTCTCGCTCACTCGCTCTCTCTCGCTCTCTCTCTCATGCTCTCTCTCTCGCTGTCTCATTCTCGCTCGCTCGCTCGCTCTTCTCTCTTGCGGTCTCTCTCTCTCTCTCTCTCTCTCTCTCTCTCTCTCTCTGTTGTAGGTACAGTGTTTGTGTTGCCAGAGCCGGTGGCTAACGAAGTCCGTGACGAGTTCAGAGGTCCAGAATTTCGCAGCAAACGAGTGAAACAGAACAAAGATTTCTCAGACAAGCGGAGAGGTGAGACGAGAGAAAACCTGATGACGCTGATTGTCAGGTGATCCGTCAGGTGATCCGTCAGGTGTCTAAGTGTCTGTTAACGCTGGTTTGTGCTCGGTGTACTCAGCCCTGTCTTCACCAGTGTAAAAAAACAAACAAAAACATAAAACCTTGTCTACGTCACTGGACCTAAGAATGATCTCTCAAATGCTCCAAGTGAAATTACCTGCAGGTATAAAAGGACGTTTATCTTCAGCAGGACTGGGTTTATTTCAGCGTTTTTTATTCACTCAGTCACTAGTGTCTAATAGCTTTAAGCTCCGCCCACTCTTCCTAAAGCTCAGAAACACACGACGTCACGGCGGATGATTTAAAATGTTCGTTTTTCTCGTGAACAAAAAAATGATTGCGTTTTTGTCTTTATTCAGTACGTAAAATTTTATCGCATGTTTAATTAGATGAAGCGTCATTTGCGCGTATAATGTTCACAGGGTCAACAGATCTGTCTTCAACAGTCGATTGCTGTCAGGTTACGGGGTTTAACTGGGTTCTGTGAACTCTGCAGTGCACTAGTCTGTGTGTGTGTGTGTGTGTGTGTGTGTGTGTGTGTGTGTGTGTGTGTGTGTGTGTGTGTGTGTGTGTAGGAGGCTCTGACATCGAGCGAGTGAACTGTACGGCCTGTGGTCAGCAAGTGAATCATTTCCAGAGAGACTCGGTCTACCAGCACCCTGCACTCAAAGTGCTCATCTGCAAGGTGTGTGTGTGTGTGTGTGTGTGTGTGTGTGAGAGAGAGAGAGAGAGAGAGAGAGAGACATAGCAGTATAAGAGTTTGTCTTTTCTGTGGTGTGTGTGGTACAGGCCCTGAGACTGCAGTTGAGTGTGTGTGTGTGTGTGTGTGTGTGTGTGTGTGTGTGTGTGTGTGTGTGTTATAGAATATCCTATAACACTAATAGATGTCTGTTTTTAAAGAATTTTTTTTTTTTTTTGCACCCAGTCCTGTTTTAAGTACTACATGAGTGATGACATCAGCAAAGACGCAGAGGGCATGGACGAGCAGTGCAGGTGTGAACTGACCAAATATACACATGCAGTGTTTTATTAGGGATGAACTAAAGACGTAAGATTTGCTTACGCGGTATTTAAGTGAGTAACGTGACTGTGCTGTGCTGTGATTGGCCGTTCTCGCAGGTGGTGTGCGGAAGGAGGCAGTCTGATTGGCTGTGACTACTGCAGCAATGCTTTCTGCAAGAAGTGCGTGCTGCGGAACCTCGGGCGGCGGGAGCTGTCGGCCATCTTGGAGGAGGAGCGAAAGTGGTACTGTTACGTGTGCAGCCCGGAGCCGCTCATGGACCTGGTGCTGGCCTGCGACTCGGTGCTCCAGAACCTGGAGAAGATCTGGGCTCGCAAACGGGCCGGCGTAGGGGGCGGGGCCCGCGGGAAGCAGAGGGGCGGGCGGGGCGGTGCGGGGACGGGGTTTCCGCTCAGCTCGGCGCCCTCGAGGGGTCTGTGCGAGCGCATGCAGCGCGTGGTGGACATGACCACGTCGCTGAACCGCTCGTTCGTGGAGTTCATGCAGAGCGAGAGGGACGAGGAGGCGAGCGAGGAAGAGGACGTGGACCGAGCGAGAAGACTGATGATGTTCCGCACCATCCTGCAGGACCTGCGCCAGGCACACACCGCCCTGCAGGTAACGGGAATATCGCTTCCTTTGGAATTTTCCGGTCGCGACGTCACCGACGTGCATTTAAGCCTTGATTACGTTATTGCAGATATTTCACTAAGAAACAGTGACGTTCCCTGAGCTGATGGCTGATTATATACGTTTTGACAGGAAGCGCTGGACCGGGAGTTGTACGGGGGCAAGCGGGAGCCTCAGAGACAGCGCGCGAAACCTCGGCAGCGGAAACCCCGGGCTCCCAGAGGCTCGGGCGTCACTAAGGAACTGGTGGTGAAGCTGACACCCGTCCCGCTAGAGACTTCAGTCAATCCTGACACTAATGCTGACGCTAGCTGCGCCGGAGCCACCGCTCTCGACATGGCGGAGGTAAATAAACAAATGAAGGAGGAGGTAAAACAGGAAAAGGCGGAGAAGACTGAAAGAAGGGCCGACGGGAAGGAGGGAAAGGAGGAGGTGAAGGTGGAAGAGAAGTGTGAGGGGAAAGGAGGCGGTGCGATGGAGGACGAAAACACCGACGATGAAGACGAGGAAGATGAAGGCGACGAGCTGGAGATGGCGGAGGAGAACAAGCGCTCCCCTCGCGTCAAGACAACGCCGCGGCGACGGCGCTCGGACGCGGCGCACGCCGGCCTGGAGGAGGACTCGGACTCGGACGAAGTGCCCGCCGTGCTGCTGCAGACCGCCACCGCCGCCATGGCCACCAGCGAGGAGGAGGGCGGGGTCGACAGCGATGGGGGCAGGGCCGACACAAACCAGGAAGTCAGAAAGCAGTGCCTCTTCGGCCTGGTCAAAACCACGCCCCCTTGCCAAGATCGAACTTCACGCAAGCGGAAACTTAAAGAGAGGTCGTCCTCTTCATCCTCCTCTTCCTCTTCCTCCTCCTCAGCTGCAGAAGTCGTGGATCCCGGGTCGAAGGTCAGGAGGACCGTAGGTCTTCCCCACAAGGTTGCCAAGACGACGGTGGATAGCGAGAGTTCGTCGAGCGATCAGGAAATGGACAGCAGCGACTCGGACGACTTGGACCAGAAGATTAAACCGCTGAGTGACGTCACGCTGATGGGATCCGGAACGTTCCAGCAGTCCTCCGGTACAGTGATGACGCGTACACACCTCACGCTTCTGTCATTAGCGCCGTGAGACGCTGTTAAAGACGCAACATTTTATTTCATTTCATCTGGTATTTGAAAGCATTAAATCTTAACGAGTGTCTGATATTAATGTCTCACTTTTTCTTTCGTTTTTCTGTCTCGCGTTGTCTCTTGTTCACTCTTTCACTTTGCCACTCTCTTCTCTCTCTCTTCTTTCTCTCTCTCTCTCTCTCTCTCTCTCTCTCTCTCTCTCTGCGTGTGTGTGTGTGTGTGTGTGTGTGTAGGTGACGAGGTGGACGTGTGCCCCGCCCCGGTCGTGTTGGATGAGGATGATGTGGAGAATAGGTACGGTTTGGATTCGGAGTGCGCAGGCCGAAGCTCTCCGTCTCAGTCTGAACCTCTGAACCCCATCAAACCCCCCGACACACACACCGCCGCCGCCGCCGGCATCCAAACGCGCCTCAAAAGCTCACACACTTCGGGACCTCCCCTCACCCCCACACGCACGCGACACACCCGGGCCGCGGCCAGCACGGGCCTCGTGCTCCGCCGGCTCAACATGTAACACACACACACACACACACACACACACACACACGCTGCAATACACAAATCTGAAACCTTTTTTTGTGTAGTGCTCACTATCCAGTGTACTCGACCGACCGAAGCCGGAGGCATGTGCTGATCATCAGTTCTACGATACATCGCGATAATCAGCATGCACGATATCATCAAGGACACCTCAGAGATACTGAAAAACTTCAGACCGTTGTGTCCAGGACCATGTTTTTGTCACATCTTAAAAAAAATAAATAAATAAAAAATTAAAAAAAAAAAGAAGAAGCTGCTTTAAAAATATTGCAGGAAAAAAAACCAAAAAAACATCTAACGTGATATCATCAGATCATAAATCGTGATGTCAGCACACGCCTCGTCGGCTCGGCTGCTGTGTTTCTTTCCTCGTTATTTCCAAACAAAGCCGAACGAACAGCTTGGACACGGTTTCGCTCCGGATGTGAACGCGCCCCAGGGCCGGCGTTTCAGTTCTCATTCAGCAGTTTGCTGATTTATTTTATTTTTTAAAATTTTTATTATTATTATTATTATTTTTTTCCTCCTCTGGTTTGAGAATCGTTCCATAATTACCGATGAGATTCCCAGATCCAGAGTCGAGCTCGTCGGCGTCTCTACGCAGCGCGGTGACTTCACACAACACGCCCGGTTTTATTTCTTCTAGCTGGTTATTTATTACGAGTATTGTAGCATCTCTCAATGAAGTTTTGTTAGCATTAGTTATTTCCGTTTTTATAATACTAGCCGTGTAAATTCTCGGAGTCGCTCGAGCCGCCGTCATGGTGGCGCAGTGAAGGTAGAACCGCTTTCGTCTGCGGTTTTCGTGCCGCTGTTCCGTTCCGTTCCGTTAGCATTAGTAACCAGGGGAGAAGGTTCACTTTGTTGTAAACGGTCCTTCAGCATCATGTGGTGTGAGTTTCCTCCTAAGTGTTTCTCGTTTTCTAACGACGGTAAAGAATCGTCTTTCGTGGACTTTGTATTACTCGGACGTCGTCTTTTAAAGCAGAAAGCTTCAAGAGGCGGAGTTTTAATTCATCTAGTTGCGCTGCTACGAAAAGTTAATCCACAACCCAGCAGTCTAAGAAGAAACGTTCGTCCAGGAACATTTTCAGAAACATTTTTGACGCAGAATTTTAAACAAATTTTTTTCGCCACGTAGCCGTGGAGGTAGCTAGGCGTGGAGGTAGCTAGGCGTTGAGGTAGCTAGGCGTTGAGGTAGCTAGGCGTGGAGGTAGCCAGGCGTTGAGGTAGCTAGGCGTGCTCTCGGCTAGCTGGCTACCTAATGTCGTTTCAAAGATGGCATCTCGGGTCCCGCTTCCTCTCCTTTCATTGGTCGATTCACGACCAGTCGTAATCCTTCCTGCTATACGAATTACCCATGATCCTCCACGTCGACGCCATTTCCACCGCCACGCGAAGCCGTGCTGTACCCAGGACCCAAGTACACGTGACTAATTTGCATCCCCTTGTTGCCTGGGTACCATGTGGGCGGAGCTAGAAAACAGCAATTTAATGTTAACATTGTTTTTTTTAATTTTTATTTTTTTATTATTATTATATATTTATTTATTTACCCACAGTAACGTTTTCTTATCTAATCCTCCATCTTGTAGTAAACCCCAAATGCCTTCCTAACTGCTCTGTTTTCGCGCCCTGCGTCGAGGACACGCTCACGTAGCCGAACACGTTCACGATTGCGACGTTCAGCCACAGACGCACGACTCCTTACGATTTGGTAAAGTTTGCACTCAAAAAAACAAAAAAAAAAAACATTGCCGTGTTTTTATTTCTTTAACTACAGACGAAAGTATTGGCACCCCAATTGGGGGTGGGGTTTTTTTTTTTTTTTGGGTTTGTGGTCGGCGATTTTTGTGAAAGTTTTCCAGTCTGTGTGTTCAACGATTAAAGTATTGTCACACGCTGCCTTTAAAAGAAAACTATTTCACTCGAAAGAAGCAGTATGTTTACATGAAACGAGAGAAAAATAAATAAATAAATATATATATATATTTTTTTCATTTTGAATTTCCTCCAACTTCTCCGACGCACCGATTTATGGCGTTTATACCCACGCTAAAAAAATTGCAATTATATTGCCAGGATTATCATCAGTGCTGTTTGTTTGTTTGTTTGTTTGTTTGTTTGTTTGTTTGTTTGTTTGTTTGTTTGTTTTTCCTTCCCTATTCTGTTGTGTAGCCTGTGATTAACTTTTTTTTTTTCCTTCTCCCCTTTCCTTCTCTCTACAAGGAAGAGAAAACATTACGAACATTTCAGTTCCTCAGAGATCTGATCTGACACTTTGGTTCAGTTTGTTTCTTTGAGGTAAATTTTCATTTTTTTTTTCTACACTTTTATTTAAAAAAATTTTTTTTTAATTTTTTCGTTGTTACGTTTTGATTCGCATGTTTGTAATTATTTATTTATTTTGAGGCTGAACCAGTTTTATTAGCGTGTAGTTAGCATGTAACGCCCCCAGCCCACACACACACGCACGCACGCACACCTGTCAGTGGTCTTTCTTGGTAAGCTAGCACTTACTCCTGTGTGTCTTGTGTGTGTGTGTGTGTGTGTGTGTGTGTGTGTGTGTTGTAGGCCACAGCCTGACGGTTCTGGAAGTGCAATATTGTCGGTCAGACATTTCAAGGGCTGTTTGGTTTGCTAACGGTAGGTGCGCAAAAAAAAAAAAAAAATAGGTACATAGATTGGCGTTAAATCTTGTATAAAAATCATATTTGATTTGTGGGGAGGGCGTCAGTATTTTTAATTAAAAAAAAAAAAATTACGTATAAAACGCGTGCGCAGTGAAGGAGAACGGGCTCCGATCGAAAATCGGAGATTCTCGGAAAACGCCCTCTCGCTCCGACTCGCCGAGATCCGACTCTCCGTACGTCAGCAAGGGCGGAGCTTAGGCTCAATCTGATCAGTCAATTACAAAGTGAAATTTTTATTTTTTTTATCTAACGTTAGCTGTACTGGATAACATTAGCGTAGCGCATAGCAAGTACCTGATAGTGTTGCTCATATGCTACTGTGTAACTAAAACCAGTATTTTATGTAAATCGTGTGTATGGAGGCTGGTGGTGATGTCACAAAACCAAGTTTGTAATTGGCTGATGAAATCCGACTCGGGCTCCACCCATTTATTAATCCAGGGACGCCTCTGCAGAAATCAGAGCGCGTGGAGCGGAGAGAGAAAAAAACGCCGCCATCATCTTAAAGATCGTTTTTTGAAGCGTTTTTTTTCTCAAGGGCTTGAGCACTTACCCAGAATACATTGCGGTCTGATGTTGGATGAAGTTTGAAATTCCTTCAAAGTTGGATTTTATTCCTCAGATATCTCCGTACGTACAAGGCAGCTGATGGAAATGCGTTCCGCTTATTTAGCACGCTAGCTTGTTAGCAAGCCACGATGTAGTACAGAGGAAACTGTGAACCTGTTCAGACCCTCCTTTTTTTTTTTTTAATTTATTTTTTTATTATTATTATAATTTTTTTTTTGTCTTTTTATTTTTATTATTATTATTTTTAATTCTTGTCATGAGGCGACAGTGTAGGTGTCCAGCGCTCGGTGCTTGGGCCCCTGAAAGTGTGAACAGAAGCGAGTGATTCAGCGCTCAGTGCGTGGACCAGCACACGATGAAGTATTGAAACTCGCCGTCTGTTTGAGATTCTATAGAAAGCGATTCGTTTCCGATTTCTACTCGGACTACTTCGTGTTTTCGACGTTTTCGACAAGTTTCCCCGCTGAGGCGAGGCGGAATTTCCGATCCCAAGTTCAGCCGTTTTCTGTCTAGCGTTTTTTTTTCTTCTTCTTCTTCTTCTTTCCTTTTGAGTTGGTTCCGTCGCCTCTACGTCCACCATCACGCTTCAGCCGATAGTCGTTACCTCAGATCCTGGTCTGTTAACGTATTAGCACATTGCGCATCACTGAGCTGCAGAGCGAGAATGACCATTAGTATTGGCACCCTGAGAAATCGCCATCTGGCTTTGTTCAGATTTTTTTTTTCCCTCGCCTGCGACAGATGAAACGTCTGAACGAATGATTCTGTACCGTGCGAAGGTTTTCAGTCGTCATGGCTTTGAGTGTGTAGCGTTTGGAACTCAAACCAGCTGGACTTGTGTTATGAACTAGCTAGCGTTCTTCTCGGAGCGTCAGTTGTTTAAGTTTTCATGGTTCGTACGTGTTTTTTTTTTTGTTGGACAAAGCTCTCTTACCCATAATGCACTAGGAAAATGCATCATTGCATCATCGACACATGGCACCTAAACCCTTAACCCTGCTAGCTTGTAGTTTGTGGTCATGTCACACCTGCTGCTTCTGTCGCTTATGGGCGTGGCCTGTCCGGTCCACTGTATATTACTTAAACACATCACTGTTATTTATTTATTTATTTATATATAAATAAACAAATCTGCTCCGTTGGTAACGCAGGCTAAATGTACTCGCTGCGTACACTCACCAGAGGTTCCGCCGATCTCTGCTACTTCCTTCCAGCCTTTCTTCTTCTTCTTCATCGTGTCTCTCTGCACATTTAGTCAGAGTTCGAAGTCCCAAACTAACTGCAGGTAGGCGCTAAAGTGGGGAAATTAACAAACGTCAGACTTTCCCGATTGGTCCGAGGAATCATTCACGCCAGTCGTTTGGATCTGTAGCTTTTTTTTTTTCCCGTAGCGTCATATATCTAATTTTTCGTAGAACTCAGAAAATCTCAATTCATACGTTTTTGAAATCGCAGCTCCGTGAAATACATCATCGCCTGTCGCTTGCTCGAGCGTAGCTAGGCGTGAAGTTAGCTACCAAGACGTCATGTTTAGCATCTCATCACTAATGAGCGAAATTCTTTACTAAGTGGCAGTGTTTGTGTTTTATATATAGTGTGATGATGATGATGATGATGATGGTATTATAATAATAATAATAATAATAATAATAATAGTAGTAGTAGCGGTAACGTTATGGTGAATTTATCTTCTAGATTATAACACAAGTCCAGTGCTTTAGCTTTAAAGGGAAGTCATGTGTCTGACTCGTTTGCTGAAACGTTACAGACCGTCCTTGCGTCAGACCTCGTCGGGAGATTCTCTCATTTCCGTCTGCAGCGACCAGAGCCGAGGCTGTGTGTGGGGTAAAGAAAAAAAAAACAAAAACGGTCGAGGCCACAGTGTCAATGTTCTTTTTCTTTTTTTCTTTCCTCTTTCTCTCTTTCTCTCTTTCTCTCTCTTTCTCTCTCTCGTGTTTTCTTTGTCTCTCTGCAGCGTAGCGTGAGGCGAGACACTTTTCCAGGTTGCCGGCCCGGCTAATCACGTCCTCTCTCTCTCCCTCTCCCTCTCCCTCTCCCTCTCCCTCTCCCTCTCTCTCTCTCTCTCTCTCTCCCTCTCTCCCTCTCTCCCTCTCCCTCTCCCTCTCCCTCTCCCTCTCTCCCTCTCCCTCTCCCTCTCTCTCTCCCTCTCCCTCTCTCTCTGGATCTCTCTGGATCTCTCTGGATCTCTCTCTGGATCTCTCTCTCTCTCTCTCTCTCTCTCTCTGGATCCCTCTCTCTCTCTCTCTCTCTCTCTGGATCTCTCTGGATCTCTGTCTCTCTCTGGATCTCTGTCTCTCTCTCTCTCTCTCTGGATCTCTCTCTGGATCTCTCTCTGGATCTCTCTCTCTCTCTCTCTCTCTCTCTCTCTCTCTCTCTCTGGATCTCGTGATCTCTAACCTCTACCCTTTTCTGCTTTTCCTGTCGTGCTCTCTTTCCCTTTCTTTTTCTTTTTTTCTGGAACTTTCCACACCACAACAAAAGAGAGAGAAAGAAAGAAAGAAAGAAAGAAAATTTAAATCACTGCATGCTAATTTTCAGTTCACAAATTTTTTTTTGTTTGTTTTTTTTTGTTGTTGTTGTTGAAATTGTAAATAAATTGCATGCACCCACATGGGTCACGATTAAACAAACTGTATCTGTATGTAAGCGGCGTTGTAATAAAATAATTTACCCCACACTCTCGTCTCGTCTCTGTGTTTTCTTGTTTTTTTTTAAATTTATTATTATTTGTTCAGTTGGAATCAAGATGGCTGCTGTTTAAGGCTACAGACATGCAACAAGTTTTTTTTTTAAAAACAAAAAAACAAAAAACAAACTTGAATGAATGAGTTTAATGATGCAGGAACCGGCACTGGTCTAAATCTGGTCAGATGAGGGAGCGATGCAGGTCTAAACGCTCAGATTTCTCAAGATTACCCATAATGCACTGTGAGTATTCATCAGATTGACCTCTGATGTCACAAACACATCTGTGGAAAAGCGAAATTCTTTAATAATTTGTCTGTTGAAATGAATGAAGTTAGCAGTTGGCTGTAACGTGTAACACGTGCTTCAGTGCACGTTAGCTTACTAGCTAGCTAACAAATATGCTTAAAGGCGCACTGAGATGACTTCCTGTCAGGAGGAATCGGTCCAACCTTTCTAATATCATGCTAGCTTCATTCACGTGTCCTAGCTTATGGATCTGTAAAATGTTTTCATATCTAAAATCAGGACTAAAAAGATGGAGATATGCTAGCAGGGCTAGTGCAGACGAAATCCCGTTTTCTTTTTCCCAGCATGGTGTAGGAGTTTGAGCTGAAGAAAACCGGCTCAGAAGCTAGCAAGAGTGACAACCAAGTGCTTAGCCTGCTTTACTAACCTTGTAATTAGCTTAAAATGCTAAATATACATTAAAAAAAGATGAGTTTAAGTCATTAGGGTTGTTTTTTTTTGGGCTATTCTGAGACAGGTTGATGTTCATGCTAAACGCTAGCTGATTCCCTTTTCATCTTTTTGTTTTTCTTTCATGTTAGATTATAAGACCTAAGAGCTCTATTTAGTGATTTCTTTTCACGTAGGACGTCGTTGCAGAAACCTGCAGCAGTTAGCCTGTCCTGCTAGCTTTGATTTGTTATTAGCCGCTTTAGCATTTAGAGCTAAAGAGAGCACTATATGACGATCCTGATTTGGCTCTTGTGTTATGTATGTTTGTTCCAGTTAGAGGAAGAAAAAAAATCACGGGATCAACATGGGGGAAAATTCGAGTGCATCCGAGCACCTGCCTCGCTAGCATCAACCGCCCTTAGCCGCTATAGCTATACAGTTTAATCCTGAGGTTGGCTGAATGTCGCATTTCACTCTTTATTTAGTAGGAATTAGGGATTATGGCACAGTTTTTAATCAAAGAGCACTAATTTCTCAGTAAAGTTAGCTTTAAATGTGAAGCAGTGTTTGATCTTCAGTGAACATTTCTAGTGAAAGTGAAGTAAGTAAACAAATAAATAAATGCAGCTGTTTGCAGTAATGAAGTAGGTTTTGAGGGAAATGGGATGTTTTTTGGCTGTAGGAGATGCTTCCTGTTTTTTTTTGTTTTTTTTTTTAATTCCCAACTTTTTATTTTTTTATTTATATAGACATAAGCATAAACAGTAAAACCGTTTTTTTCCTGTTGTCCATTTCAGCCACAAAGCTTCTGTTTCGGTGTAAACTTTTGAACAAATCTTTGCAGAATTTGCTGTCTGGTATTATCTTTTCAGGTTTAGAGTAAAATATGTCTTTAAATCAGTTTAGAGGGATAATAATAGTAATAATTGTAATAATATGGTTAATTAGTGGAATGCATGTTCAGCAGGTGAGAGCGGTAATGATGGGCCATGTCTTATTTGCTATCCTGGTGTCCTGTGTGTGTGTGTGTGTGTGTGTGTGTGAGAACAGCACTGATCTGGCCGCTACACCTCGTTAAAGAAAAGACGCCCACGTCTGCGATACCGACTCTGAATGAGACCAGACTTGCTTTTCTTCCCCTCTTGATCTTTGTAGAATTGCGAAACAGATCCTGTTGGCGGAGATCAGAGCCAATTTATCGTCCAGCTCTGATCAGGACGACACGTCAGATGACGGGGGCTCCAGGGCCGAGGATGAGGAGAGCGTGCCGGAGAGCAAGAAGAAGGATGGCGAGTCTGCTGAAGAGAAGGATAACGCCGAAGACAGTGAGGAACTGCTTTGTTGTGTCAACAGGACGCCGTTAAAAGCTGACACTGTGTCAGTTATCCAGTTAGCAAACCAGCTAGTTTAGGTCTAATCTAGCTACATCATCATTCCCGATTAGCGGATAAAGAGTTGTTCTGCTATTAAATACATTTGGCTGCGTCTCAAATATTAGAATGTAGTAGGCACTACGTAGTAAACACTATGCTCTTGTAGGGTAGGAGCATCTCAAATTCAGCAATAAATTGCAAGTGAAAATAAAAAATTGGCACAAATTATACCACAGAAATAAATGCTTTATAGGCTGCAGTGAGAATAAAACGTTAGTGTAAATGCTGGGTAAAGTAATGCAGAGGATCGCTCTTAGACAACAGTAATTTTGTATGTTTAAAAAAAAAAAAGTCCTACAAAAATTTTTGCGACATCATCTATAACGTTATAAGTATTCCGACTTTCTAGCGTGGTATAACATCATGCAGCTCTATCATCACAGCTCTAATTTAAAAAAAACATCAGCATTACATCCGGGTCACGGCACCAACTGAATATTAACGTGTACTGCTTGTTTGGACGTGAGTGAAGCCCAGAACTGCAGCGAGTCGAGCAGATCCACCAGCAGCCTCATCTGCGTTCCCGGTTTCCTAAAGCTTCACTCAGAACCGCTGCGTTCATGTGTGCGCCTTCGTAATTGTTGTTATATTGTAGGTGAGCCGACCGATAACAGCTCTGACTCGGACGATCCGGCTAAACCCCCGCAGTCCCGTCACCACCTGCTGCGCTGCCGCCTGACCCCGTGGGAGGCCACGTCTAAGGATGACGGCGATAAACCTGCCAGTCAGAAAAGAAAAAGGGAGGAGACACTGACAACCAAGCTAATAGTCGGTTAGAAACACGACTTAAAAAAAAAAATCCTTTTATTTTAACTACTGAAGGTTTTTTCCCCATATGCTTAAATATTAACTGTGGAAAAAAAACCATTAAAATAACAACTTTAATGTAATTCTGATGCCGTCAATGATATAAAAACGATTCAGAAACTCTGAAACAATTTTTTTAAAACTTTACAGTTAGCAGTGACGACCGAGAATCAGCCAGTGAGGAGTCGGCATTGAGTGAAGTGGTCAGCCAATCAGAAGACGAGGATGGCAGGTAAATCCGCCAATCCGGGGATAATAAATAACGTGGAATCATGTTTATTTAAACATCGTGATACGTTCAGGTTTCAGGTGTTAGCTCTATAATTGTTGAAATTGTTGAAATCATGCGATATAGTTACAATCTCATGTTCCCGCGCGATACAGTGAGATGAGTTACAGATTATTAACTGCGTTTTGATGGATTGTTGCGCAGCATCGTGACGCGGAAGGATTCAGCCGTCGATGGTGAACCTCACACGCCTCCTGCGAAGGTAAAAAAAAAAAAAAAATGTCATTCATTAATAAGTTACAATTGTAATCGTGGTATAAGGGGAATAAAACACTTTGGGCCGTGCTGTTAGAGGAAAATGGCGTGCTTCCTCACACCTCCCCGTTGTTGTGTAGTATTATTGTTGAACAGAACATCAGTCCTTATTTATTTTAAGCACAAATGTAGATTTTGATTATGGCCACGCCCACTCCGCATAACGTATACGCGTGTTTGCGTATTGACGAATCAGGACGGCGCCGATTCCGACGCGGACGATAAAAACGCAGAGGAGTGTACGAGCACTCCGAAGGGCCGCAGGAAGATCCGGAGGATCCTGGAGGTGCAGCAGCTGGCGAAGGAGACGCAGGAGGCGCTGAGGGAGGAGGAGGAGAGGAGGAAGAGGCTGGCTGAGAGAGACAGACAGCGACGACAGGAGGAGGAGGAGTGCAGAGAACAAGGACGCGACGACTCCGAGGTGCGTTAACTGCGTCGCAGGAAAAGAGAGAAGCGATCGGTTTAGTCCTGTTGTGTCTCTAGTAACGAGTTTGGTTTATAGTCGACTCTGTCACTTATCTTCAGTTACTTTATTGACCTGCGGCAAAAAAACTTCATAACGAGTTATTTATTTATTTATTTATTTATTTATTTATTATGCGATGGAATGAGATTACTGTGTAATGCGGTGAACAAAATCGTTTACTTCAGTCATGGGGTCTGTTCCCTATAAATAGTGCATTATGAAGTGTTCCTGATTTCCCAGTGTGGGAGAAATATTTCGGGGTGTGTGTGTGTGTGTGTGTGTGTGTGTGTGTGTGTGTGTGTGTGTGTGTGTGTGTGTGTGTGTGTGTGTGTGTCCAGGTGATGATAGTAGCCGAGACTCCTGCCCCCAGACCCGTCCCTCTGGTGCTAGAACTCGATGAGGCAACACGGGAATGTCTGGTGCAGGTGGATACATACCTGCTGAGTAAACTGAAACCTCATCAACGAGAGGGTAAGGGAAGTGTGTGTGTGTGTGTGTGAGAGAGAGAGAGAGAGAGAGGGAGAGAGAGAGAGAGAGAGAGAGAGAGAGAGAGAGAGACACATACCATTTTTTACCAGAAATTGATCCATTCCCATTGACTTAATTTGCAAGTTTATTTCTAACACATTGGCTTTTTCATGGTGTGTGTGTGTGTGTGTGTGTGTGTGTGTGTGTGTGTGTGTGTGTGCACGCAGGTGTGCAGTTCATATGGGACAGCTGTTGTGAATCCATAGCAAAGGTGAAATCATCTCCTGGTTCTGGCTGCCTTCTCGCCCACTGCATGGGCCTCGGAAAGACACTGCAGGTGTGTGTGTCTGTGTGTCTGTGTCTGTGTCTGTGTCTGTGTCTGTGTCTGTGTGTGTGTCTGATGAAGAGGCTCAATTGACTTGAGCATGTGATGTCATTTACAGGAAGTGACCCATCTTGTGTGTGTGTGTGTGTTTCAGGTGATCACGTTTCTGCACACGGTGTTGACGTGTGAGCTGGTGGAGCTGAAGACGGCGCTGGTGGTGTGTCCTCTAAACACGGTGCTCAACTGGAGGGCCGAGTTCGACAAATGGCAGCGCGGCATCAGCATCACCAGAAAGAAAGTGGAGGTGACTGTTTTTTTTTTATTTTATGCAACAAAAAAAAAAAGTGTGAATTAATGTAGTTATTGAAAGTGATGTATATGTACATCATCTTCTCTCTGATGTTCAGGTGATGGAGTTAGCGACAGTGAAGTCGGCGTGTTCTCGCGTGAACGCTCTGACCGGTTGGCACAGGAGAGGTGGTGTGATGATCATGAGTTATGAAATGTACCGCATTCTCACACACGGAGATCAAGACAAATACGCCAAACAGCAGGAGAACCTGCGCACAGCGCTACGGGACCCAGGTACGAAGCCGCCAAATACTAATCCACTATTCGCACTGTACTGCATAACACACCCTGCCAAAACATGCTCCCTATCCATTGTCTACTGTACTCACATCCTGCCAAATCCTGCTCCCTATTCATAATGTACTGTACTCACACTCTGCCAAATCCTGCTCCCTATTCATAATGTACTGTACTCACATCCTGCCAAATCCTGCTCTCTATTCATAATGTACTGTACTCACATCCTGCCAAATCCTGCTCCCTATTCATAATGTACTGTACTCGCGTCCTGCCAAATCCTGCTCCCTATTCATAATGTACTGTACTCACACCCTGCCAAATTCTGATCCTTATTCACACTGTACTGTACTCACATCCTGCCAGATGCTGCTCTCTATTCATAATGTACTGTACTCACATCCTGCCAAATCCTGTTCTCTATTCATAATGTACTGTACTCACATCCTGCCAAATCCTGTTCTCTATTCTTAATGTACTGTACTCACACACACACTCAAATCCTGCTCCTCATTCATTTTGTAGTCCACAGAACATCATGACGTGTGTGTGTGTGTGTGTGTGTGTGTGTGTGTGTGTGTGTGTGTGTGTGTGTGTGTTTAGGGCCCGACATAGTGGTGTGTGACGAAGGCCATGTCCTGAAAAACGAGTCGACTGCTATCTATAAAGCTATGCGCTCCATCCGCACACGCCGGCGAATCGTCTTGACTGGAACACCATTTCAGAACAATCTCACCGAGTGTAATGACCTTTGACCTTTCACCTTCACCTTCACCTTTTATTCTTTTTTTTTTTTTTTTGTGCCCAAACTGTCTTTAGAAGCTAACATGCCACTAACACGCTGTGTGTGTGTGTGTGTGTGTGTGTGTGTGTGTGTGTGCGCTGTAGATCACTGCATGGTAAGTTTTGTGAAGCAGAACCTCCTGGGGTCCCTGCGCGAGTTTCGGAACCGTTTCATCAACCCCATCCAGAACGGCCAGTGCGCCGACTCCACGCTGTCCGATGTCAGACTGATGAAGAAACGAGTGCACGTGCTTCACGCGCTCCTCGCTGGATGTGTTCAGGTCAGAGACAGAAAGATGAGAGCGAAAAAAAAACAAACAAACATGGAGGGTGTTCTGATTCATTTTAATATTTAAATATTCATAAGAGTTAATGAACGTATATCCGTCTAACAGCTCGGGCAGGGGATATAAAGATGTCTTTAACGTGACGTCATCGTGTCATCGTGTCATTGTTCCACTGCAGTTAAACGTTCCTCCTGATGGTGGCGCTCACCAATAACACATACAGATAATAATACATCGGAGTAAAAAGGAATAAAGTCATAAAAATAAATGATCATAAAATAATAAAATGAATGAATATTTAATATCAGAACTAGCTAGGTTGGTTTCTAACTCTAGCTGGTTGTGCTAAGGTGTGTGTGTGTGTGTGTGTGTGTGTGTGTGTGTGTGTGTGTGTGTTGTAGAGGCGGGATTATTCCGTTCTGACGCCTTTCCTGCCGCCTAAGCGAGAGTACGTGCTGTCAGTCAGGATGACCGCACTACAGTGCAGGCTGTACAGACACTACCTACAGAACTACACCGGTCAGACAGACACACACACACACACACACACACACACACACACACACACACACACACACACACTTTACACTTGCTAAGCGTATATGGCTTCTTCTGGCTAACCTTACACTTTAATTTTGTGTGTGCGTGTGTGCGCATGTATTTGTGTGTGTGTGCGTGCGTGCGTGTGTGTGTGTGTGTGTGTGTGTGTGTGTGTGTGTGTGTGCGTGCGCGCGTGTGTGTGTGTGTGTGCGCGCGCGTGTGTGTGTGTGTTTGTTTGTTTGTGTGTGTGTGTGGCTGAAGGAAGGGGTATGAACAGTTTATTTCAGGATTTTCAGAACCTGAGTCTGATTTGGACGCATCCATGGTGCCTGCAGCTTTCTGACCATAATAGAGGGAACAAGGTGTGTGTATATAAACACACACACACACACACACACACACACATACAGAGTTTATTGTTCATTTTGTGTACTTTTCAGCTGATGACATTCTGTGTGTGTGTAAAATGCAGGGCAAAGGGGCGGAGCCTACTTCTGAAACCGCGGTGACTGGTGAGCGTCCTGAAGTGGCAAAACGACAGAGCCCCGATGAACGGTACTGTGTGTGTGTTTGTGTGTGTGTGTGTGTGTGTGTGTGTGTGTGTGTGTTTGATTAAGTGCTATGAGTGTGTTTATTGAGGTGTGTGTTTGTGTTGCAGTGTGGTGGAGGAGAGCAGAGATTCCAACTCAGCCAAAACTACACCAGAAGAGGGTACACACACACACACACACACACACACACACACACCTCTCTACCTGTCTCTCTCTCCTCTCTCTCCTCTCTCTCCTCTCTCTCCTCTCTCTCTGATTTCTGTGTGTGTGTGTGTGTGTGTGTGTGTGTGTGTGTGTGTGTGTTTGTTTGTGTTTGTTTGTGTGTGTTTGTGTGTGTTTGTGTGTGTTTGTGTTTGTGTTTGTGTGTGTGTGTGTGTGTGTGTGTGTGTGTAGAGCGCAGTGTGTTGACTGGACCCCCAGCAGGTTGGTACAGAGAGTTTGTGTCTGACACCGACGCTGAGCTCCTGGAGCATTCTGGGAAATTGATGCTGCTGATGGAGATCCTGCACTACGCCGAACAACTGCAGGATAAAGTGTGAGAGTTTCTTATTAAAGATTTAAAAACAAAACCCAAACACTTATCATACGGCGCATCACGAGAGGGAAAGACAATTCGTCCAAATATTTCCTTCTGGATCTGTGTGTGTGTGTGTGTGTGTGTGTGTGTGTGTGTGTGTGTGTGTGTGTGTGTGTGTGTGTGTGTGTAACTGCAGGCGCTCTGCACTCACCGTGTCTAACCTGAGCACTGGGATTGTGCGGCGCACTGCAGCGTATCAGAATATATCGTATTCTGTAATCTTTCTAGCCAGACACCATGACCCTGCCACACAATGATGCATGATGTCATTAGGGTTATGGTGTGTGTGTGTGTGTGTGTGTGTGTGTGTGTGTGTGTGTGTGTGTGTGTGTGTGTGTGTGTGAGAGAGAGAGAG
>CM075000.1:16529947-16541994 GCA_037576825.1 Pangasius krempfi
TGTAGCTGAATGAACACAAATCCCCACAGCCACGCTCCAACATCTAGTGGAAAGACTTCGCAGAAGAGTGGAGCTCAGTATAACAGCAAAGGGGGAATAAATCTGGAATGGGACGTTCAACAAGCACATATGGGTGTGATGATCAGGTTTTCACAGACTTTTGGCCTTATAATGTACATATAAAATAACATGCATAGTTACCCAGAAGGCTTAGCTTCTACAATGTTTGCAAAAGTGAACTAAAACTATTGTTGCAATCCGTTGCATTGGTTGTTCTGTTGTCCTGGTTGGTTATTAACACAGAACTTTCCCCTGGAAAGCATATTGTATGTACTAGACTTGTGTGATAATGAATTTTCTCTGGTCGCATTTTCCATTTTGAAATATTGCATTAAATGTAATAATCTAGAACCAGAAGCCTAAAAAAAAAAAGATTCTTCCCTGATTTCAGTTTTAAGGTGAGTAGGGGAGGCGTAATAATATTAGCAGCTGTGCAGTCGGGAACTGCCGCAGTCAAAAAAAACCTCTGCTGGATGGTGGATTTTTAAGTTTAAAAAATATATTTATAAAATCACAATTCAGTAAATCCTTTCTCTGTTGATGCCGCTCAGTGTTGATAATGTCATTATATCGCACTCGCCTACTGTGCACTATATATTGTACAGCAAATATTGTACAAACAATCGCACATATCTGCACTTTATTCAAAATACAGTCCTACTGCTTCTGCCACCGATCTTTGTATCCCTTATCCCTATCATATTTTCATATTTTCATATTTTTCCTTTCCTAACTCTATAGAAGCAAATTCTGGTTTATGTAAATTCTATTTTTCATGTTACAGAAGGCCGAAAAAAAAACATTTCACTGCACGTCAAAAAATTTGAACTTGAATTATTGCTATAGCAGAAAGGAAGGGAAGAGTAAATACATGAAAAGTAATTTAGATGGTTGAGGTTCCCAGGATCCAGTGCAGATGTAAAAACAATTGTGTACAGGCTGTTTTTTTTTTTTCTTTATTACTTTTTATTTGTTAAAGAATTAATGAAAGGTATATTTTGCATTTACAGATTACAGATACACAATCATATGAAAAAAAGCTTCCAGATAATTTACTCGGCCTGCTGCGTTTTCTGCGTAACAGATTGGTGCATCAGTAAGTCAAACAGCCCTTCTTTTTCTTTTTCTATTTTTTGAACTGCAACTAATTTGTTTTCTTGTCATTCCACAGACGAGCCAATTTCTACGAAAACAACATGTATAAAGATTTGTTTCCAGAATTCTATATCAGCGCAAACCAGCTGGCCAAAGATATGGGTTGGAAATAGCAAGCTGCATTGGGGACATCATTTATGTTCTCAGCTTTGACCTCCCCAGACTTCCCTCAGGCCAGTTCATTTCCAATAACTCCAACCACCACCAGTATTTGTGGCACAGATCTTCTCTGGGTGTGATTGCAAGGTCATCTTCCCAGTTTTTACTTGGTATGGTAACTGTAGAGTTGGATTT
The DNA here is from genome assembly GCA_037576825.1 of Pangasius krempfi. Taxonomy (NCBI): domain Eukaryota; kingdom Metazoa; phylum Chordata; class Actinopteri; order Siluriformes; family Pangasiidae; genus Pangasius; species Pangasius krempfi. The sequence continues at coordinate 16,531,457 of CM075000.1, forward strand.
GAATATCATTTTATATATTTTGGATAGGACTTTAATTGGTGGTGAGATATTCCGAAGTCCAGATAATAATGGGGCGAGGTCTAATATGTTGTCTTTTAGGTTGATTTTAGAGCATATAATAGAGTTTAAGTGTTTATTTTCTAGTCCCTGCTTCTCAGCCTGATATGGTGTTGTTTTGACGTATGTGTTTAAGTTAGCTATGCATTCATACAGCTTAGCAGTTGAGAACATCCAAAATAATTAGTGCAGCATGTGTTTGGCACAATATGAACATGATTATTATCTACATTAATATAATTATTACATTATTATATGCAGTAGGCTACAATCTCTGTTAAAGAAATCATAATCATATCTCCTGTCATGTGTTTATCCAAATAAACTGAATTTTTAAAAAAATCCCAGAATCCCAAAAAAAAGAATCCTTCATGTATTGAAAAATGAAGTTTTTTTTTTTTTATTAAATAGTTTATGGTCACATCTGATCACAATACTTTAACATTTTTAAAATTTTGATCATTTCAGAATGCATCTGCAGACATAAATATGTGCACGAAAATGCAAAATTATTTTTGCGTTCGTGTGTATTAGTTATTTCTGCAATATGTGCAATGGCTCACGCTTACACTTGGTGGCAGCACACTATATGAAAAGCCTGTCTGACTCCGTACCTGCCCACCACTGGCTCCTCAGGTCAGGTGCTTCTGGAACACACCTTTAATGAGTTTATGTATTTATATATTTATCAGTAGGTTGGACATTAACAAATAAAATAGGTAGAAAAACCTATTGATGGTTAAAGTGCGATTTTCTAGTCATTTTCCTCTTTATTCCAGTCAATAATTCATCCACAGGGACATCTGATGGGTTTTCTCAGACTGCCACATATTTATGCTGCCAGTCAGCATCACTGGCAGAATATGTCAAAAATATCAAGTTTATTCAGGTTATTCTTTGAAAAATGTTGTAGTCATGTGGCTACTATCCGTGTAATCTTTGGAACATGTGAACACTCAGTGTGTGAGAGTAGTTTGCAGGCATACACTGACTTGATGGTTATCAAATGGGGCAGTTAAATATTAAGAGATGCAAAAGAATAAGACAACTAGGAATAAGAACGCATATAGCTGTGAGAAAACACTCTACAGACGGAATTTAGCTAGCTTGTATGCCGCATGACCATTCATCCAACACATGGAAATCATTTAACTTTAAACTTAAAAATGACAAAACGCTTAGTGCTTAGTTCTTACTTAAAAATAAAATACTGGTACACAATAATTAATATGCTTTAGAGATTAAACCTTTAATACCTAAAGAGTGTACATTGGGTAATGTAGGAGGTTGTGGCACGACCTTTACTCAATCCAGTCCAGACTATTTTGGAGCATTGTTTTCAAGACGTACTCAGCTGACATAGCAGGTTAAACATGCAATGTGTCAGGTTTATATACATGAAAAAAAAAAAATTCAAAGGAACAAGCTGTAAATTTCATCTTGAGCATCTTCAAAAACCTTGTGAAAACATTTCGTGGGTATATATGAAGTACAACGTCTTCACTTTATGACGGCTGAGAACGGAGTATTACTATTACAAACAAAGGAGTTTGATGGATGGACTCCTGCATCAATGTCAATAAGAGGCGTAAACATGTTCTTCATCAAAGACATTATCAACAGAGTGGAACAATTCAATCCATTTACACGATGAATCCAAACAAGTATTCACCTCAGATCTGTTTGATCTGTATTGTAAACAAAGCCTTGTATGTCTTAGAAAACATCCAGTAAGTTCATGAGAGCACAACGAGTCCTCAAAAAGTAAACAGCATGCATAAATTTCCAACCCAGGTATTTATTATGAAAATGCAGGTATCATTACCGGCACCTAAGTACTTGTAATGAAAGTGTATGCAGAAAACATCCAATGACTTCGTCATACAGCACAACTGGGAAAAATAAATGTTCTAAACAAAGCATGCATGTATTTCCAAGTTAGACACATGTAATAATTTGTACAAGCAAAGAAAAAGGAAACACCGTAGTGCAAAGCTTCTTTCATATCTGATTATACAGCCTAACAGTGACCTTACATTCAACCACTGTGCTCATCAACTGAGGACAGTTCCAGTCAAAACACCATCCCCTTTTGATAAAGCGTATACCAATCACAATCCAGGCTACACAAATACAGCAATGCCAGGTGTATAAACAGCGAGCCTTAAACACACATTACAGTCTTTTCAGGGTCCTTTTGACACGGTGAACACGCTGCTCCAGGGACTCTGAAAATATAAAACTGTCATTGATATAGCATGTCCCTGAGGACCTATTAGTGACCATAGCCAGGCACTGCTGCCCAGACCTGGAGTTTGTAACTATCAAATGCAGGCCCTTTTACCTTCCGAGGGAGTTTACTGTAGTTATGCTAACTGCTGTGTATACTCCTCCGGATGCTAACGCTAACTCAGCTCTTGGGAAATTGCATAGCAGCATTAGTTTACAACAGAGCATATATCCTGATGCAGTGTACATAATAGCTGGCGACTTCAACCGTGCGGATTTAAGAGCAGTGCTTCCTAAATTTTACCAGCATGTAAAGCATGCTACCAGAGAAGCTAATATACTGGACAAGGTCTACACCAACATAAAGCTGAGTTACAGGGCTAAACCATTACCACACCTGGGCCAGTCTGACCACATGTCCACGTTCTTAATCCCGGCATACACCCCCCTCAGGAAAACTGCTAATACCACAACCAGGTTAGTTAAAACCTGGCCAGATGATGCCTCTCAGCAACTGCAGGACTGCTTTGAAAGAACCAGCTGAGCACCAAGACCTGGAGGTGTACACAGACACTGTTTTATGTTACATAAAGAACTGAGTAGACACTGTCACAGTGGACAAACACATACGGGCCTATCCCAATCAAAAACCCTGGATGACCAGGGAGGTCCAGCAGCTGCTTAAAGAGAGAAACACCGCCTTCAAGTCGGGTGATAGGGCCCTGTACAGCACAGCTCGAGCCAACCTAAAAAGAGGCATCAGATGAGCCAAGGCGAACTATGGAAAGAAAATCGATCACCACCTGGTCAGCAAAAACAGCAGGCAGGTATGGCAGGCAGTACAACACCTCACCAACTTCAGACCCGGCCTCGGAGCTGCAAACGATGACGCGTCACTGGCAGAGGAATTGAACATATTCTTTGCACGCTTTGAGGTAGCACCACAAGACACAGTGCTGCACCAAACAACAAACAGCAACTCCAAATTCACCCTCTCGGTAGAAGAATGGGGAGTAAGGCGCACGCTAAGGGCCATAAACCCAAGAAAGGCTGCAGGCCCTGATGGCATATCTGGATGTGTGCTGAAGGACCGTGCAGACCAGCTGGCTGGGATCTTCACCAGTATCTTCAATAGGTCACTTTCCCAATCTGCTGTCCCATCCTGTCTGAAATCTTCCATTACAGTCCCTTTGCCCAAAAAAACATCTGCTACCGGACACAAGGACTATCGGCCAGTAGCACTCACGCCAGTGGTGATGAAGTGTTTCGAAAAGCTGGTACGGAAACACATACTTGCATTTCTACCTCCCACCTTTGACTCACATCAGTTTGCCTACAAGGCAAACAGGTCTACGGAGGATGCCATAGCCACTACCCTTCACACTGTGCTAACCCACTTGGAGCAGCAGGGTAACTAGGCTCGTCTTCTCTTTGTGGACTACAGGTCGGCGTTTAACACTATCCTCCCATACAGACTGGTGTGTAAACTGCTGGACCTGGGTCTGCCTTACTCCACATGTCTTTGGATTAAAGACCTCTTGTCAGGACGCCCACAGAGGGTTAAAGTAGGCCATCACCTTTCTACAGCCATTGGCCTCAGCACCGGCTCCCCTCAGGGCTGCGTACTGAGTCCCCTGCTCTATACTCTCTACACACACGACTGCACCCCTGCCCACGTCAGAAATAACATCTTTAAATTTGCAGACGACACCACTGTAGTGGGACTTATTTCAGAGGGTGACGAGTCTGCCTACCGAGATGAGGTACAGCGGCTGTCAGCGTGGTGCAGAGACAACAACCTGCTACTGAATACATCAAAGACGATGGAGTTAGTCATTGACTTCAGGAGAAATAAAACTGACATTCAACCAATACTGATTGGCGGGGATTGTGTGGAGAGGATCACAGACTTCTGCTTTCTGGGAGTTTTCATTGAGGAAGACCTGATCTGGGGTGTGAACACCACAAAACTGGTGAAGAAGGCACAGCAAAGACTCTACTTCTTGAGGGTCCTCAGGAGGAACAACATCGCCCAGAGTCTTCTGGTGTCTTTCTACCGGTCCACCATCGAGAGTATTCTCACATACTGCCTCTGTGTGTGGTTTCCCAGCTGCTCTGCAGCACACAAAAAACAACTACAGAGAGTTGTCAGGTCTGCCGAGAAAATAATCGGGTGCCCTCTCCCCACCCTAGAGGATCTCCGCAGTTCCCGCTGCCTCAAAAAAGCGCAAAAGACACATCCCACCCCGGTCACTCTTCGTTCAATCTGCTACCGACAGGCAGACGGTACAGATCCCTTAAAACGAGAACAAACCAATACAGAAATAGCTTCTACACTGTAGCTATACAATCTGTAAATGCCAAATGACAGTGTATGTTCATGCCAAACTGTAAATTGTTTTGCATTTGAAATTTGGGATTGAACTGTGCAATTTTCTGAAAGTGCAATATTTCAACTCTGCAATATCTCTTTGTTGGTGCAATATTTTAACTGTGCAATAAATCTTTGATGCCATATGTAAAATAAGTGCAATATTTTAACTGTTCAATATTCTTTGATGCCATATTGTACATACCTGTATATTTTTATTTTATTTTATTTTATTTTACTGTCTGCACTGAGAGTACTCACTCAATTTCGTTGTACATCCATTGTTACAATGACATTAAAGAATTACTTACTTACTTCATTTCAAATGCCTGGCACACAGAGGGACCACTGACCAAGCGGTAGGGCATTATAAGGTATTTACAGTGATCAGAGGCGTCTTCTACTTGTTTCCTTTATAGATTTGGATTAGTGCACATTAGTAGGCATTGCAGAGGTCGAACTTAATGAAGACGGTGGCTGCTCTTAGTTGCTCGAGGGCACTGGAAATAATGAATATCAGTAGTTGATGGTGATTTGATTTAGGACACAATAGTTAAAGAAGACCACCTTCCTTCTTTTGCACAAAAAAAGAGATCCTGTATATGCAGGTGATACAGAGGGTCTGATGTAGCATTATGAATTGCAGTGTCAGAGATATACTCCTCCATGGCTTTATTCTCAGAAAGGGATAATGGGTAGATACATGATCTAGGCGGGGTAGTGTGTAAGAGCAGGTCTATTGAACTGCTGTTTGGCATTTGGATTTGCTTAAACCTAGCAATAGTGTATAATAACTGCCTGACTGCCTGACTGACTGACTGACCTTAAGACTTTCAGCTGATGTGTTGCTACTCAGCAAGACAGACATTTATCATGACAGTCAGGGGACTGGGCTGTGATCTGTTGTTCTGACCTGGATATTCTTGGGTTATAAGTCTGAAACCAGAGTAATGCTAACACAGTGGGGTTTGTTGTCAGACTATGTGAAGAGAAGAAAGATCTCTTGTGCTGGTGTTAAAAGGGAGCACTGTGCTGGGTGATAAATCCTTCCAGTTCAAGTTCATTTAAGTATTTAAGTTCATTAGATAGAAGATAGGAATACCTAAGAGAAAAAAAGAAGCTCAACCAGGCACCAGGTGAGAGAGGTAATCAAGACAAAATAGCTAGAACTATTAATAATAATGTATGTAAATATTCTGATAAGCTTCCCTTTATTGCAGAGTCAGAGTTGTTTGAGAAACTTCCCCTGGTGGTGTACATTTATATCCTACCATATTAGCTATCATTGTATTTACTGGCGTGAAACACTGTATACACACACACACACACACACACACACACACACACACACACACACACACACACACACACACACACCTTGGCTGATGCCCACACTTTGCCTTGTGCCCATTTTACACTCAGCTGCAGAGATCCCTGAGGGTTAAACACTAGAACACACACACACACACACACACACACACACACACACACACACACAAACTGGGTGTCCATGTTTTAGACACAATGTTTTCCACACCAGTTCAATGAAAATGCACCTGAAATGTTTTATTCTGTATTATACCACAGCAATTTGCCAATGATTACAATTTTTATTTATTAAAGAACAAAATGACAAACGACAAACATTTTATCCATTTATAGTAATCTTGCAATGATTTAATGTTGTGGAATGTCCATGAAACAAGTTACCTCCTGCTGCCACTTATGCTATAGCAGCTATAAACAGTCGTCCCCTCACCAGCCTCTGTTTATTTCTATCTTGTGAAGTTAATAAGACAAAAAAAAGCAGCTTGTCATCATGTTATTGTGAAACCGCAACGCGTAAACTCTTCTGTCCTGAAGATGTCGGAGAACTTTCTTTAAGTTACAGCTTTACCACTGAATTTTACAAAGGACTGACACTGGAGACTCCTTTCGTAAACACTAAATAAACATCGCCTTATAGAAACCTTCACCCTATCAACGAATACTTGTTTTTCTAATCCATTAACGTGAAGCATCTTTGTACAAGTCCCTGTGAATAAACTGTTACCACAGAATTAATATAAACCTGTGATTTGCAGCTGCACTATTGTCAGAGCTGCTGTTATAGAAGATTAACCAATACCTTCTGACCAATCACAATGCAGAATTTAAAAAAGCGCTATGGTAAAATATGTAATAAGATAGGTGTTATTAAGTAAGTTAGGGCATGAGTAGTTTAGTAATAAACTTCGCAGAGATGTGATCAGATCAGTGTGTCTGTTCTTTAAGAGTAAAATCTGCCAACCTGCTTCATCCAAATGGCCACTCCCTTGTCTCTCACACACACACACACACACACACACACACACACACACACCTAAACACAGACTAAACCAAAGTCTCTATCTGTCTTTGGCAATTGGAGGACGGGAAAATATCACAATGCGGGTTGGACAGAATTTCTGTCTGGGTATGCCATTACTGCTATTATTATTATTATGATTATGATTATTATTTTATTATTATGTTATTATTTGGACTTTTATTATTCCACTGAGTGCTGGCAGTTACTTAGGCAGTTACTGTTTAATAGATTTTTTAACATTTTTATTCCAGAGTAGGTCATAAAAAATGAATAATATTTTGCAGGAGCGACAATAGTGTGTCCTGCTTAGTAACTAAACAAAATAAAGTGACATGTTTATAACACAACCTCTTTTTCATACCTCTAAGCAGGTGAGGTTTTGAGGATTGTTATTAAAGGGACATAAACACACACTGAAATCAATACAGTCACTATAAAATTATAAAGGTGAGGTGTGCTATTAATGTTTGGTGTAATTGCTTTGTTCCCGTGTGTGCCCTGGACAGCAATGAGACATCAACTCTTAAAGAGAGAAAGGGAATCGAATCACATCTTAATCGGGCAAACAGCCAGAGTCAAATCAGAGGCAGGTAATTACAACATGTAAAGTAAGGAAGCGATCAGAAATAACTGAAAGTAAGCTAACAAATCACAACTGCAACAAAACTCGAGAGGGATGGACAGCGTGGCAAACAAACGAGCACTATCAGAATAAACGCGCCCCCGTCTTGCGTCATTTCCGTGTCCTTATAGTAGACTGAGGTTGCCTGATTGGTTCAGAGAGGTGGAAGAGAAGATCGACCGGTCGGTTGTGCAATCCCAGGATCTAAAGGTGGTAACGCTCAAAACAAGGCAGATAGAAAAAAAACAAACCTCCCACAGTATCACGGGACGATAATCAAGAAGATAATCAAAAGTGAGAAGTTTCCTGTCTTTCAGCTTGTTGGAACGAGGAAATAAAACAAAACACCGTATCTGACACCAACAACCATTCCACAATCCCAGTAATCTCAGACGTTATTTAGTATCAGTAGAAAATCAAACATAGTCTCACATTTTTCTAAGATTTGCATAAACAAAAATTTTTTTCAAATTATTTCAAATATATTACCAATTCATTACTAGTGTCCTAGTTTATATTTAGATAGATGTGCAGTTTACTTCTCATTTTCTATATTTGAAGGGAAGTACTCTAGTGTGTTTTTGATATGCTAGTTTCAGTACTTGGAGAAATGTACCTAGTATATTAGTATATGCTAGAATTTAGTATTCTGTAGCCTAACTATTATTTTAGTTGTAGATGAAGTAATACAGGTATTAAAAAGTATTAGAGTATGCTAAATACTCAGGTCTGCTTAGTTATTAATCCTGTAATATTTCATACATAACCTCGTCATATTTAAATAGGATTTTAACCTGATTTTCCTGTGGAGCTCTTTAGCCAACACCTGAAGAAAAAACGTCATTCCAAAAAAAACAAAAAAAAACAAACAGTGGACCGTAGCCAGAAAAACCTTGTTTGCGCATTGTTTAGGCAGAGCACTGGTGCCACCTAAATGAAACAAACCAGATAACAGATAACAGAATCTTTTGTTCTGGGTGCTTTAAGGATATTTTTTCCTCTAATGCTAGTAACTTGCTTTAAAGTGGCCATGCTGTGCACATTTTATTGTTGACCAATCAGGTTGCAAATTGGGTAGCAAGTGAGAAAAACAAACATGAAAAATGAGACTTGTTAGTGAGGCTTCTGTAAATAAAAGCGACGTGACCAAAAAAAAAAAGAACAGAAGAAGTGACCAAGTGGAGCAGTGCGGGGAAAGGGCACGAAAAAGAAAAGCCCTCCAAGAGGTTGCTGCAAAGTGCAGAAAAGGAACTGATTTTTAAATACTGTATACTGATTTTTAAAGCAACTTCAAGCACTGGTCATTCTGATCTGCAAACACATAGCTAACATTATGTACTTAGGCTGTATTAATGCCAATAGCATCAGAGCTAGACTGGGACAAAAATTTAGTAACCCTTATACACCTTATCATTCTTGCAAAACTCTTCCATCCAATCATGAGACAGCAGCTCAATAAAACAAAATGATGTAGGCATGAGTCAGGAGCTTCAGTTAATGTTCATGTCAGACATCAGAATGGAGAAAAATGTGATCTCAGTGACTTTGACCGTGGAATGGTTTTTGGTGTCAGTCAGGGTGGTTTGAGTATTTCAGAAACTGCTGATCTCCTGGGATGTTCACACACAACAGTCTCTAGAGTTTAAACAGAATGGTGTGAAAAAAACCTGTGAGCGATGTAGGAGGAACTGGCTTGCTGATCAGACAGGTCAGACGAGATTTTTGAAAAACTCTAACCATCCACAACCATGTCACTGTCAAAGTCACTGAGACCGCCTTTTTGTCCCATTCCGATGTTTGTTGTGAGGATTAACTGACGCTCTTGACTTTGAGACAATGAGCTGCTGCCTCGTGATTGTCAGATTAGACATTTGCAATAGAAAGCAGATTTACAGCATTTAAAGAACACGTGAAAAGGTTTTTCGACGTCTCTCATGGCGTTTAAAATGGAAGGTACTTTGTTGAAAATGGCTGTAATTCCTAAATGGTAAATGCCATATTGGGACCCCTTAAAATAAAACTGAAAGTCTACACTTCAATCACATCTTGATTGTTTTATTTCAAATCCACTGTGGTGGTATGTGGTGGCAAAATCACAAAAACTCTGTCATTGTCCAAATACTTCCGGACCTGACTGTAGATGGACAACAGACACACATAACAGTTCAGATAACACAAGACAGTGCAAATACAAACAAAGCAAACACTGCAACGATTCCAACAACTGTTCAAGTAAAACCAAATATACAAATTACACATTAAACACCAGGCAATTCTAAAGTAGGAACAGAAGGTGCAAAGACAGTCGCAGTTTACTGTAGAAATATTTATGTAGAAATGTGCACAGCGGTGTAACAGAATGGACAAGTTCAGAAGTTATTAATGACAGATACTGCCCGTGGGAAGAAACTTTTTCAATAAGGTGATCTTAGTCTTACCAGGAGTCTGTCGAGCTCTGTTTGTGGTCAACATTATCACTTCCTCTTCTTTGCATGTGGCGTCCCTTATGAAAGCCATCTTTCTAAAGCAACATGCCCATAACTTCACAGAGAATTTAACAGATCTCTATATCTGGATGTTAGTCTATCAGGGTGCTCAGATTCAATGGAATCGTGTTATTTGCAGCATTATTTTTATTTTCTTCTGATCTGTTACTGGTCGTAAATATCAGCCTCTAGTGTCCCATATTTTTCAGAGAAATACACAATGCACCATTTGTGCAGCTGATAACAACTGATTTGAATCACATTAATATGTAGAGAATAAAAAAAAGCTAAACATTCTCTCGTTTGAATGAATAAACGCCTGTTTTTTGTGGTTTGTTATGAATAACTCCCTCTGGTTCTCCTTTTAGTTATGCTGTAATAGTTAGTCCTGCCGGAGTCCCCTGTACTTTATGTTTATCTCCA
>CM075000.1:16558779-16573779 GCA_037576825.1 Pangasius krempfi
CCTCCTTCACTGGGACAGGCAAGTACATAGGCCACGCCTCCTTCACTGGGACAGGCAAGTTCATAGGCCACGCCTCCTTCACTGGGACAGGCAAGTTCATAGGTCACGCCTCTTTTATGAGGACTGAAAGGCACATAGGCCATGCCCCTTGATTAGGACTGAAAGGCACATAGGCCACACTTCTTTCATTAAGACTAAGGCTTCAAATCTCTCTCTTATTTGAATTAAAATGGAATTGTTTTCACAATTCTGAACCACAGTGACATTGTTTCACTTCGATGCAGGTCATATTTGCATCTTATTAATTTTTTTCTGGCTTTAAATAGATCTTTAAAGACAACCTGAAATCAAAACAGACACATTTTCTTTGTTAGCTCGTGTCCTTGGTTAGATGATTCATCCGCTCTAATCACTTAAAGGACATGTTGATCACATATCGAGATGTGCATCATAGCATCTCCGAAGAAGAAATACACATCTGTAAGTATATTGGCCAAACACAAACATTATGTGTTGTCATAAATTTATAAACTAAAAACATTTTTCAATTTCTTAAAAAAAATTATCATTTGTAATGAGACTATAAATAAACAGAGCAGTCATTAGCAGTACTGTAGCATCCGTGGTTGGGAAAAACAAAGCCTCCGCATCATACAAGTTTTCTTTAAATTATATTCAGTAATGTATAAAACAATATTAATACAAAATGGAATTAAACACATGAATGTCAGATGATGACCAATGTTACTGTAAACCAATATTTTTCCCCATGTTATTGTTTTGGTCTTGGACATTGAGATAATACTAGGTATTGGTACCAAAGTCTAAATTTTGGTTTAGATTTGTTATGATTTTTTAAAATTTAGATGTTTTAAGAAGTTCTAGTCACAGTGACAGTAAGTTCTTGGTTTTTATTTCAGTAAAACTGCATAGACTGACATCTATTTTGAACCTCTATGACAGCAGGTGATCTCCAGATCCCACACATGCACAAACATGCACTTAATTTCCACACCATTTTAAACAAACTCTTCCCTTCCACCCGTCTGCTGCATCATAGTGCAGGACACGCAGAGGACAGAGTGATGTAATATAGCACAACTCTCAGTAACACTGCGTGTGAGAGAAAGAGGGAGGGAGGAAAACAGATTAATGTGGGTACACAGAGAAAATGAAAGTAAAGAGAGGTGGGAGTTGTGTGGATTCCTCTGATAAGGCGGCTTCTTGTATTAGTGCTTAAATAGGTTTGTTTTGCAAGGAGAGCAAATATGTTGTGGCGTTTCTCACTCTCACTGCATGTGTGTATGTGTGTGTGTGATTGTCTCCACAGATCAGACAGTAAGAATGACGTTTGTGCAGTGCAGACTTTCTCCAGATTGATGGATGTCCTACAGGAGTCGCGATTCCCAGGGCCTGAGCGGTGCCCCAGTCCTCCTAACGCCACAGACAATGGTACTAGACAAACACACAGAGCTACTGCCTAGAAACAATTGATTCACTCGCAAAAAATCATAATTATTATTATTATTTCCCTCTTTTCCACATTGCCCCTCTTTAAAGATGCTGTTTGTAACATTTCTAGACCTGTAATCATCATATAATTTCAAAGGTAACTTCATTACCACGCAACATTTCTTCATTTCAGGATTCTGTTCCTAACATTCCTGCCCCGCCTATTTTCCATAATAAGAACCGTACAAGTCTTACAACATACAAAGGAGTGGGGTCCGCTTTGGGGGGAACGTTTCCTTTCACTTGAAATTCGCCTCCCAGACAGCAGACAGTGTTAAAATGATCTCAGTATTATCATTTTTGTTTTATTAAATTTGCTAGGTTTAAATAAGGTTGGAATTACAAGAAGATTCCACATAAAGGGTCTAGTTTCCGAACAACTTGTGACTTAATGTTGAGCTTGAGTTTTTTTTTTAACCTACATAATTTTATCTAGTTTCCAGCATCACTGTGCTTTTACATTTTTCACATAAATAAAGTGAATGGCTATGTACTAGTTTAGTCATTAGCTAGCTTATACTTGGCATCCATGCCTCGGAGTTGTCTAGCGACAGTGTTCCCCCAATTTTAACCACTTAAACGACAAGCATATTGTGTGCTTGCCTCCATTTTCAAGCGACACATACTTTGAGAAGCGAGTTAACTCCAACCTGAAGTGACATTGCCTCTTCATTCGTCTCAAACACTCCACCCACAAGCTTCAGAATATTGAGGGTTGCAATTTGATTGGCTCGCCATACTTCCATGTGTATGTGCTTCCATGCAACTGTTTCTGATGGGAAAGCAAATTTCGAAAAACTGTAACAAGTATGTGTTTTCCAGAGCAAGGTATAGTCGCTGCATTAAAAGGTTTTGCTGCATACGGTTGTGCTATTGAAAAATTCTGTGGTTGGTCATTTGCAACGTCAGTCAAATGGCCCATTTCTGTGAAGGCAGCCAGCCCTTGGCCGTATTTATCGAGGAAAGTTACCAAGCTTTTTAGCGACGGCTCAAAAGCTGCCATCCAAGTATAGCTCTTCCTTCTTCCTCCATTTACCATGATGAGTAGGGACTTAAATTTTCACTCTGAAGTGTCTGCAATTAGGACTATTTACTCCTACTCCAGCAGAGCCTGACATCACGCTGAAATTTCCACTTTATTACCACACGTTAGATTCTGTTATTTCCTTATTTAATAACCCAGTCATGTAATATTCTCTGTAATGCTCTCAGATGAATTAGCATCTAGACTAGCAGAGAGAGTGTGAGGACTGTTGCATAAGGAAGTCTGTGTTAGGAGCATCAGATTCCATTAAAACTGCATTCAAATTATAATTACTTAAATGATTTAGTATCCAAATGCATTAAAATAGCAGTACTGCTACACTGTGTGCTCAAATCGCATAATAGCACTGAAGGAGAAAATTGTCATTTTCTTAAGCAATCACAAGCCGACATTCTATTAATTACCTTTAAATCTAGCTTTTGGATATGTTATTTTTTGGTGTGCAAGGACCACAAGACAAACCTGATATCATATCCTAATTAATCTGACATAAGCTTTTCTTTATTTCTTTTTTAGACTCGCATGATCATCTCTCTGACAAGTCACATGTTCTGACGCACTGTGACTCCACCGACCCTCCTCTTCTATCCCCACCCGCTCTGGATTCCTCCAGTCAGACATCTGAAGTCCCCTTCAGTGTGACAGACCTGCACGATGACTCTGTCTCCAAAGCCACCTCTCTCTCCTCCCTTTCTTCATTCTCTTCTCTCTCCTCCCTCTCGTCCCTCTCTTGCTCCAAGCCCGTGAGTCCCTGGTCCGTGCCTCAGAGCTGTGACAGGCCATCCCTTTCCAGCATGGATTCTGGGGGAGGAGACTGCATAAGTTGTCTACTTCCTAAGAGCCAATCGTGTGAGTCCGTTCTTGGGTTAACCTCCGATTTCCAGTCCTGCCCTTCCTCCAACATCAGCATGCAATGCCTCAGCTCTGCCACCACTACTGGCCGCTATGGCGACCAAGTGATATCTGATCAGTTGCTCAGTGGCCCCACACATCCAGCTGGAGTTCATGAAAATGCAGAAGAAGGCAAGTCAATGCGAGAGAGCGAATCAGATGATGATCCGACCTCTAGGAGTATATACGAGAGTTTGGGGGAGGAGGCTCAAGACTGGAGCTGCCTGGAGTCCCTGATCAGCGAGAGCCGAATGGAACTGTTAGACTTGTGCTCTCGCAGCGAGCTTGCGGTCAATCTGTTTTGCGAGGAAGATGTGGAAAACTACATGTTCCAGGATGAGGAATCCACTCTGGGTACTGACGTCTGTTCGCTCAAAATTCGCTACGAGTCCTACCCGGATGTGGCCCAAGAACGGACTGAGGTCACCCTGCAAGATGAATCCCAACTAGGCTTTTTCCCCACTCTACCTTGTAGCAGAACGGAAAGTTTGCAAGACAAGACGGACCAATCAAGCGAGGACAAGGTAGAGGCTCCGACAACCCCCAGCAGCAATTTTCTTTTTGACCTCAGTAACTCGCCGGAGGATTCTGGCGAGTTCAGTGATGACAGCTACTGCACAGGCTCATCCCCTGACACCTGGCAAGCTCAACAACCCCATGGGCAGCTCTCCAGGGAGAATTCTAGTTCCTCCAGCCAGCTCAGCTACCGCCTTCGTGCCAAGAGGAAGGTTGCCTTTCGAGAAGACTACCTATATGATGTTGACTCCATAGCGAGTGAGAGGAATGCAGAAAAGCGCAAGAAGCTGTCGGTCGGACCTAAGAAAGAGTGGGACGATGACTGGTGCCCAAAGAAGCGGCGCCGGTCGTGTCGAAAGGAGCCGCCGGTCATCATTAAATACATCATCATCAACCGCTTTAAAGGTGAGAAGCACATGCAGGTGAAGTTGAGTAAAGTGGAACCTTCAGTCTCAACGGTGAATCTAAATCCAGATAACTTACTGCACTATGAAAAATTGGCACCTCTGAAGGCCTACTGGCAGAAGAAGGAAAAGGAACAGCAGGAGCAGAACTCAATAGCAGCTGCAGACAAAACCAAACGCCTCAATGGCTGCAAAAGGCCACCGAGCACTACCCCTAAACGCAAACAAAGGAGCGCAAGACTCAGGATTCAACGGGTCCCTGCTGTAGAGACTGCAATCCCCAGCCAAACTGCTGCTGCATTGTGTAACAATCAACAAGAAATGGCTGACTCAGTAAAAAGCACAGAAGACCTACAACGGGCCACAACACATGATGCCTTGGACAAAGTAGAGACAGGTAAAACTACACACCAAGCCAGGGCTAAGAGCAGAACTCAAGAGAGAGAGGAGAGGAGAAAACTAGATAAAACAGTGAAGATAAAGAAATTCAAAAGTGAAGCCAGACTGAGGGCTAAAAAAGCACAGAAAGAGGAAAACCCCACTGCCTCTGAACTTACAGAGTTAAGTTCTTGTTTACCTGAAAACCTTAGTGACTCTTTGGAAAGTAATCTTCTCACAAATGAGACCTCGGTTGAAAAATGCACTTTGACTCCCACTGCCCCTGGGACTAATGAAAATGTGGACCTCCTGCCTGGTGGATATCTACAGACTCTACTGGAAGCTTCTGAATCTTCCAGCAGTGCCAATGTCACATTTTTTTCTACAGACCAGCAGCAGACTGGGTTGCTACCAGTTGCAGCCCCTCTGCAACCAGTTCAAACTTGTGTACTGTCCCCTCCCTCAGAATCTGAGCTCCCACACTCACCCCAGCCTCTCAATCACATCCCAGATCACACATCATTCCCTGAGACCGACCACCCTGAACAAAGCTACCCTGTCAACTGGCCTTCCCAACCCACCGTTGAGCAGCTTTCATTCTCTCCCGACATCCCAACTCAGTCCCCAGTCATGCCGTCAGGCTTTCCCAGGCCAATGCCTGTACTAGCAGGGGATGGCACAACAGTGACAGGGTATAGCCAGGTACCACTGGGTACCTGCAGGATGGCATTCGAAGAACCACTCTTGCCAGAACCCCACTCGGATACCGATTATGGGCGTAGTCCGGTGGGATCACGAGTTGAAAACGGCATGGGCCGACTCGTCAGCTTTAACTCTCTGGGATCTCTTTCTGCAGCTTCAAGCAACTATAGTTCTCTTAGCCTGAGAGAAGGTGAAAGAGAAAGAGAAGAGGAGATGAGCGAGATCAGTGATGGTTTCCTCTCACATTGCAGCCCTCAACTAGTTCTGCAGCAGAGCCTTGAGGAGATCACTCCACTTCGAGAGTCCACTGACTTGCTTGATATATCCAACTTCACCCCTGACAAGTTCCGGCATTCCTCCTTGTCTGAAATGTCCCCACCTGACACACCTAGCCCCTCACCACAGCTGCTGGGGAACTGTGGCAAAGGGGGAGGGTTTCTGGAAACAGCAGGGGCTAATGTGAGGTGGAGCTGCAGCACTGTCCCACAAGTCGAGCAAGATGCATCACAAAACGCACACCTCTTACAAACCTTCACTGAGGAGGATGATGAAGAAGGGCTTCAAGGTCTTAAAAGGTCTAAAAAGAAGGGAGGAAAGAATGGACAAAGCACCAAAAAGACCAAAACTCCCAAGGCGGCTAAAGGTGAGAGGGTTAAGCTCCCAAAACAGGGTTCACATTCTGCTAAGAAAATCAAGGCATTATTAGAGGGGAAAGCAGCTAAAGGTGAGAGGAAATTAGACAGCGGTGCTCCTTCTCCAACCCCCTCCCTGAACATGATAGGGGCTCACGGGGACTGGCCGAATGCTGGAGCTCTATCAGATGATGACCAGGGTGAGTTCCAAGAGCCGTCGAACATCCTGTCCAATATAGTCTCCGGGATGGCAGAGGTGCAACGCTTCATGCGGGCCTCAGTAGAACCACTTTGGGGGCCTTGTCTTTCACCAGGGCAGCATGCTCTCCAAAGCCAAACACTGAAAATACTTGGTAGCAGTGCTGACCTTAAGAAACGGGGCAGTGCATCAGGGGCAAGTAAGGGGAAGAAAGGGACAGGGCGTGATGGTAAGACCTCATCAAAACTTCTTGCACCTGGCTTCTTCCCTCCTATCGGATTGGATTGCCTCCCGCTTCCTCACCGGCCTGCTCACAAAAAGATGTACCGCCACAAAAGCACCACAAAGTTTGCCCGTGATGAACTTTTAGCGGGTAAAAGGGACATCAAAGGAGTTGCATTGGCAGCTTTGGTAGAGAAACAGAGGTAATATTTTCTCTTTGCAAAGTACCCATGTCAATCCTTGTTTCCTGTCAAATCCTTCTGAGCCGCCACCACCACACACATTTCAGAGCTGCATGGCACTGACTTTACCCACAGTCCTTTGTCTGCCCCACAGGAAAGTGGGTACACCCTGCATGACAGCCCTGCTAAGCTACCTACTGACTAAGTGGAGTCACTGTATCACAGCTGCATCTATCTGCCATTTGCTGCTTTGTTGCATTTTTTTAATCAGTTTATTTTTTGATCAGTTTTTTTTTAAGAGACAATGCCTTGAAAGCCACCTTAAACCATACTCTGGTGTAGTATTACATTTTGAGGGGGTTTGTTTTCTTCTCTCCATCACAGGTCAAGCGCTATAAGTGTTCAATCCGTGTGCTAAGCTAACACTGTTGTTTAAAACAAGCCCATCACTTGCAAAATGGTTGCCTTCAGTTGTTCGCAGGTTAAATTTTTTTTTTTTTTTTTTTTTGTATTCCCCTCGTTAAGAGTATTCCAGTGTTACTGTGCCAATCATTTGGAAAGATTTGGGAACTCCACGGGTAGCGCATATTTAGAAAAGGACATCATACTTTTGTATAAGACACTCGTGTCTTAATGTAATAGTTGTCTTTAGTATTATGTTTATTTATGGTTCGAGTATTGAGGGTTTGGTCACCGGTGCCATAGGCTGACCCGAGTCCTCTCTGCCAGTATCGAAATGCTGTTGTACAGGAACATATGCACTATTTACAAAATAAGATTATATCAAACATGTTTAAAATTAACGTGCCAAAATATGAACAATTAAGTGTACAGAACATTTTTATCTACATAATAAATATTTGCTGTTTTTTAATGTGGTGGTGGTTGTGGGAATGTATGTGTGCGGTCTCGGGGTGGGTTGGAGAATAATTTCGGATTTTACTGTTGTTACATATGCAGACATCGGTTTGTGGAGTCTTCTGTACAATCGGGGAGAACGATATCACTGTTTAATTTTTCACTGTTTTGTTCGATATTACATGCTTAGTGAGTCGCAAAAAGAAAGAAAGCCACTGAGCAGAAGAGTGAACGAAGAGGAAGAGTTGTAACGTTGTAACTACGCATGTGCCAAATATAAATTACTTAACATTTTATCACAATTTATGATATCATGATATTTAAAAGACATGATTCCGTGTTTATTTGTACGTGTTTTATTTTGGGATTTAAGCCAACAGAATTATGCTAGCTAGTAGGGATGATATAATTATCATATCTCGATACCTGAAGACGTTTTCATGATACACGATATGAATCGCCAGCACAGTGCCAATAAAACAGTAGTGCCAAAAAAAACAAAACAAAAAAAAACCCGTAATATTTTAATACTGTTTTTTTTAAATAGCCACAAAAATACATCTTGATATTCTGTAAGCTATTGGATACCGTTAATAACAAAGAAATGTTATAAAATTACTTTATGATTTATTAATTTCATTTATGATTGTGATTATATCACTCAGCACTACTAGCTAGCAAGTTACATATGCCACCTACTGGTAGGTGTTATATTAACTAGCTAAATATAAGCTACGAAACATTAGCTAGCTAATTGTAGAGTTTTGTGGTCTCCAGATTTGCTTTACTCTGGACCCAAAAAGGAATTTTTGCAGATTTCAAAGCAAAAATGCTGCATAGCATAGTACTAAAGAGTACTTTTACCGAATATTAGCACATGCCTAGTTATGCATGATCTACTGAGTGACATTGTGTCATCCTCCTGCTACGAAAAGGGTTCGATAACAAAATATGTACAGAGGGAACTGGACTGGCAGTAACTTACCATAAATCAGTCTAGATCATGAAAGGGTGACTTTCCCCGTAACGGATCTCATGATTCCTCTTCGTAAAGTTTGCATTCCCTAATAAACTCTAATAAAATGATCAGTGGGAACTTTCACACTTCAGTTTTGCAGACAACAGGACCAAATTATTTTTTGAGAGTTTTTCCAGTGTTGCTAGCGATGTGCATGCATAACCATGATATTCAAGCTAAGTTGTGCATGCAGATGCCCTTATTTAGCATCTTTTTTTCGTTCGTTTTTTTTTTCCTCTTGCGATGTTTGAATGTTATTTAATGTTTACAAAAAAATAACGTGAGTACCCCGGCATTCCCGAGCATCCCTTCTTAGTTTCTTTTTTTCCCCTTTTATTTATTTTTTTGGACGAGGGAACTATACAGACTTATAAAATTCCCTTGTAAAGTAAAATGAAATGCAGCATTTGCATCGACTACAAAGTTAGTCAAGAAAACATCCATGTGCCATATTTTTACGAATGTATTACGCCTTCATGGTTTTTATTTCACATAACTATTTTTTTTGCCTTACTTCTTTATTTTTTTCATCACAAAAAAACAGACCTGTTTGTATCATCTGGTGTCTTTGCCAGGAGGATTATTAAAACTCTTGATGTAGGGGGAAAAAAATTTAACAACCTGTATATTTTTCATCGTGCCAATTTGTAACATATTTTCTAAGTGTATATTTTTCTTAGAAAGTGCTGTGAGGTCGTTTCTTGATGTGGCTTCTGTCCTTTTGCCTTTCAGGCAGTGAAAAAGGTCACTGAATTATCATGGGATTTTTTTTGTTTGTCTTAAAGCCAAAAATTGTGAAAGACAAAAAAATCCTATGGTAAAGGAGAAAAAGCTGTGGCTTTGTTGAGTTTTGTTATTGGACCAATCTTATTGTGAGAGTGTTGTGCTCTAGTAAATCAATTACTGATTAAAAAAAAAAAAAAAAAGAAAACAGACAGCTAATTAATGACACTAATTTGTGATTTAATCTCTGTTTTATAGATTTTAATGTAAATTATTCTAGTATTTTGTTTCTGTTGTATCCGTTTCAAAGGTTTAAATATTTGTGAACCAGCCTGTATGGTGAAAAATGTAATATTGGTAACTGGAGTTTTGTAATCATGTTTATGGAATAAATATAAATTTAAAAAATGGGTTTGGTCACTTGTTTCATGGAATGAAGTCTTTTTTTTTTCTGCTGATGAAGTGATTTATTTTTTTGGAAAGTTTCTCTTCATGTTTTTTTTTTTTTTTAATATTCACTTTGACACTAAATAATTAAGGTTCAGTGTGACACCTGATTAAGTTTAAAAAGCATTTTCTGATTACTTTATGGAAAATTGTGCCCCTTTATTGGATGATGACTACTTTATTCCAGTTAATTTGCTAAGTATCTTAGCATTGTGGCTAAGATATCATTTATCGATATTTAAGTAAAGTTGTGTTTAAAAGTGTTTGTGGCCCAAACAAACCAAAATTTCCTGCCGGATTTAAAAGTTTCACTGATTTTCTTCGTTACTCGTGCATGTGTTAATCACCGACAATCAGCCATAAGTCATCAAAACTATATAAAAGGCAAAAAGTTCACTGAGAGCTGAAAACGACAAATGACTAAATAGTGAAAGATCGCCTCCTTTTGTCCTAATAGAACAGGAGTCTTATTTATCTTAATTTATGGATTTGTTTTATGGAATCGATGACTTTTTCTTTCGAGTCATTAATATGAAATGACTGAATTTCACAAAATTTGAAGTTGAAATAAGTAAACGATTGAAATGTGACAGTGTTATCCATAAATAAAATCACATTCATCAATCAGCCGATCCATCGAGGTTCGCATTGATAAGTTTCCTTATACGTAGATTTACACAAACTCGGAGGGAAACACAGGATACGACGGTTTTTCCCAACTAACGATTTACAGAACGTTTTGTTTATATACAGCACAATAAATGAGGAACGTTATCAGCATGTGTATAGAGAACCATGTGCTGGAAACGTATCTGAAAGCAGAGTTTGATTTGAAATTTAACTCACGATCGAAATGCAGTACCATTTTGTCGGTAATAACTTAAAGCAGGTGTAGGGAATTTTCCAGAGGAAACTTCAGAGCAAACCTAATGTAGTTAAAGTGAATTAACTGAATATTTACACACAGTTTCCATTACACTCTGTAGCCCTGTTGGCTTGCTAGTGTAAATAGGCAGCAGGATAAAGTACTAAAATTACCACAGTAGTGCTGTGAAGTACGGAAGCCATAACAGGCCACGCGTTATTATTTTTTCGTTCTTGTTTTCTCGTGATCACGACTTAATTTTCTCGTGATCTCCACATAACGAAAAGTTGTTTTAACTCGTGATATTGACTTAATCTTCTTGTGATCTCGACATAACGAGTGATTTTCTCACGAGAAATTCTCGTGCCTTGTGAACGGGACTGGTCTTGACTACATGTTCAGGGTCACTATACTGTCTTCGATGATAAAGTTGTAGACCTGACGGCCTCCTTCGCAAGTGCCGAACACTAATGTGGAAGTTATCAATCACAGATGAAGACGAAGACAGACACAGAGCTGTTTCAGCTTGAGCGAGTCCCCGTTCGCACAAAAAATTAACTCATGATCGCGAGAAAACAACTTTTGTTATGTAGAAATCATGAGAAAACAAGAAAGAAAAAACAAAACAAAACATGGCCTCTTAGGGAATAGGGACAGGGTTTCTGGGAAAAAAAAAAAGCTCTTTTGAAAGCAGTATATATTGTAAAATATGTTATATTTGTAAAGTTTACACTTCAGAACAGCTTCTCTTTTTTTTTTCACTGTGAAAAGGACACTGAGATCGCAGTGTCTTCTGCCTTAAACCTGCTGTGATGCTGACTGGATTTCTGAATGAACTTACGTGAACAAATAAGTAGATTTGACGCTGAAACAGTGCAGAGATTCAGAAAGTATAAGTTTTGTGTAAAAAAAATTTTTTTACAGGAACAAATTCATTATAAAATGATCAAGTAATAGAGATAGCTAAAGCTAATGTGACAGATCTAACGTCATGCTAATGAACCATCCTGAATTTCCTCATGAGAAACATATCTTCATATAAATGCTCTCTCTCTCTCTCTCTCTCTCTCTCAGTCTTTGTCTTTTATATTTTTGAGGTGTTAGTGATTTTCTTTCCATCCAAGTGATTCACAGCGTGGCGGCATTTTAGGATAAAACTAGTTGATGCTCCAAATTCAATTAAAGTTAACCAATTCAACCTGGGTATCTGCCCTCTCCAAAATGGCGGCGCTGTTAACGCGTTTGACTTGACTCATCACGTGATGAATATTCTCGCGAGATTTGGGGGGAAAGGGGTTTATTCACGTCTCCAGTGACCAAAACCCGTTGAGTGTGAGACGTTTGTTTTGCTAATCTTCTCGGTTCAGTTATTGCGAAAAAAGCAGAATGTTTGTGAAACGTGACGTTTAAATGTAAAATAATTTACATTTTTTATAAAGTGATGTGATGACAGGTTAGCGTTAATCAGCTGTGAAGTTTTTTTTTTTTTTTTAGCTAAGTGTCAAATAGCTAACAATCACCTGAGTTTGATTTTCACTTTCATTTTATTAATATTATTTAATTTGCTAATGAGTTTATGTCGATTTTTAAAAAAATATATATTGCGTTTTGGTTTTATAAATCTACGTAGTTAGCAGCTCAGTGGTCTGAGCTCTTCTCAGGGGAAAGTAGCTGATGCTCTGTAAGGCTCCGGGTGATGTCATAGGCTAATTTGCATATTTAGTGATGTCACGGTCATTTGCATAATAAAACGTGTTACATGGAGATTTTCTGAAGAACAGAATAGAATATAATCGATTGTAATGTCATAGAAAGAAGTTGTTTTTGGTCTTTCACTTTCTCTCTCTTTCTCTCGCTGTTTCGCTCTCTCTTTCTCTTACTCTCGCTCTTTCTCTCTCTCGCTCTCTCTCTCGCTCTCACTCACTCTCTCTCTCTCACTCTTTCTCTCTTGCTCTCTTTCTCTCTCTCTCTCTCTCTCTCTCTCTCTCTTTCTCTCACTAAAGGCTGCATCAGCATCTCAATGCCTTCTCATTAAAGGTGCGTGTTTTGTTGTTGTTGTTGTGTGTGTTGTTGTTGTTGTGTGTGTTGTTGTTGTTGTGTGTGTTGTTGTTGTTGTTGTTGTTTGAAAAAGGAGGCTGTTTGAAAGACTCGGAGCAGTCGCACAGCTACGCATGTGATGACCTCTGCATCGCACCCAGGAGCGTCTGCGTTAAAGACGAGGAAGATGAAGATGAAGAAGAATACATCAGTAAGACGAGAAGCGATCTGACTTGTTCTCCATCGTTACCGTGTGTGTGCGGTCAAACTCGCGTCTCGTTATCTCAGATTTATGTTTAATTCGTCATTCTGGTCATCAGCGTCATCCATCCTTTATTCCTTTATGAAACAATTTCCAGTTGAGGTTCTGTGGGATTTCCTTTTTTCATTTCTCGTGTGTTTATCATGAGTGACTTTATTACATGCTGTTCTAATTTACCAAAACACAGAATTTAAGGTCAGTAACATGCAAATAATACTCTTCTGTTATTAGTAATGATGGCACCGATCCTAACGGGAAAGACATTTGATTCCAAGATGGCCGCCTCTATACCATTCCAGCCTTCGTGTCATCTCTGTGGTGAAGGATTTTAATTTCAAATGAAACGAAAGTTGCTCCAAAGACTATTTTTGGACTGGGCTGGAGGCAAAAAAGTGTGAAGTTTAATTCCTTTCTATTTGTGATGTTTATTGCTTATCTCAGATTAGTGACGAGCAGAGAGCCGACACGCTGCCTGGCCCGGGGTGATTAGCGAGGAGCGGCCTTGTTTACTTTTACAGTTAGCGTGCAGTCTGTCCATCTACACTGGCGATACCATCACAGAGGATTTCAACTGATGTCTGTAATTTACTGCATCAGAAACACTACACTCAGCCTCCCTGACTGCTGGATGGACATTTTAAAGAGGAAATTTGTTTAATTTGTTTAACTTGTTTAATGCCAGACACTGCAGACTAATAATCATGAATTTACTTCCAACTGTTTCACATTCTGGGGAATTTTTTTCAGTCTGCAAAGTTACACAATATCTAACATTTTGCACAGTATGTAAAGTAATTATGGAAATATAAATAATTAATGAATGAATTAAAACTTTACACGTGTGTCGAAGTTCGACATGTGTTTTAAAATCTCTCCAAAAGCGCAACCTTGTCGATGACGTCATGTTCGTTTTCCCCCGTGACGCTATTGGATGCTGACGTTATATTTATCTATGATTTATTTTTTTATGTATATATTATTAAATATAAAATAATAAAATAATATTTAGTAATACACAGAGGTTTTTTTTTTTAATAAACTGAGTGAAATCAATATGTTAAAATGATTTTGTTTGTAATATGCAAATTAGCGCATATGTAATGAGCTGCTGATTAGCATAAAGAGTGCAGTTTGCTAAACAGGTATACGTTGCAAAAAAAAATGAGCTATAAAAATATATTTTAAATGTCTTAATATGTTACTTATTTTATTAATAATTTATATATTTTTAAAAAGCGTTAATAATAACGTTAACTAAAGGATAAACAACCGAGTACACGGCGAAGCCTTGCTGTTTCCATGGTGACCTGCGGTCCAATCAGCGCGCAGCGTGATGGTGGGCGGGGCTGTGACGTCTGACTCCTCGCGCTGTAGGGTTGCCTGTGTGCGAGTCGCGAGCAGACCTCGGTCGTGTAGAGCTCCTGTCCGTTTATTTTTTCATCATTTCGGTGTTTTTCAGACCCTGCCGTCCCTCTCAGGCACCATTGAGCCTCCGGAGCAGCCGAGAATGCCGAACATCAAGATTTTCAGCGGCAGTTCGCATCCGGATCTATCGCAGAAGATTGCTGATCGGTTGGGACTGGAGCTCGGGAAGGTGGTGACCAAAAAATTTAGCAACCAGGAGACATGGTGAGGAGATTTTTATCTCTATTTTATAGGTTACAGATTAGTCATGGCGATTTAACCGCGTGCTCTAACGTTTTGTAGTTTTCTGAGGTGAAAACCGTCGCTACGGCTCATGAGTAGAATGATGACTGAGGACTACATTTCCCAGAATTCACTTTGTCAATATTATTTTGCACTGCGCACTAACCAGTGTACTAAAAAAACCGTTAAAACCGTTAAAACCCGCCTTGATTTAAAAAACCGGTAAGATTCTAGAACGCCGCCGCGCGCGAATTCCACTACAGCTCCCTCTTGCACGTGCAGCCTCCATGTTCAGCCATTTTATATCATTTAGATGGAATAACGCAGTTATAAACAGGTTTAACTTTCACTCTGAGGGGAAAAGGTACTAAACTGAACCTTTCCTGGTCCCCTTAAAGGTCCACCTTTTACCTTTAGCGTGTATCTTTGACCTGGAGCTGTGTATGTAGTGTACATTTAC
>CM075000.1:16608597-16619028 GCA_037576825.1 Pangasius krempfi
TTAAAGCGAAGGATCCTCACATTAAACACTGACTCTGTGTCAGTTATTACTGTTTACTGCTCTTTATAGGAGTTTTCATTATTTTTGAAGGTGTCTTTGCTCTCCAGCGTTTCTGTGCACGTGCCTGAGACCTTTGCACAGCGCTGTGTGTGGAGAGCATCACACTGACGTGTGCTCTGTGTGGTTTAGAAACAGGAACAGAGCAGGAACTCAGACAGAACAGGAAGCATGCACACCCTGACCTGTTTCTCTTCCATTTCCATATCGTACTTCTGAATCCAGTTTTCAATCTCGGTCTCCACCTTGTCGTTCTTCTGCAGAGAAAAATAATAATAATAATAATAATAATAATATCAGTAGTGAGGGAAAACAGCGCCCTGTTCGCCGCAGCCCTGCTGAATTCCGGATTCTGATTGGTCGGAAGGTGTTGATTCATTTTCTATGACAGCAGCTTCAAGTCACAGGTGTATATTAATGCGCTCGTTCTAATACGTCATTGTTTCTATAGTAACAGCTCGTTCACGGGGACCTCTACGGCGGACGCTCCGCTGATAATAAACAGATTAAAGAAACTGTAGACACGGTGACGCTTTCTTTAAGTAAGGAGATGTTTATGTAACATTTATGGAAGGAGTCTCCAGTGTCAGCGCTTTGTAACAGTCAGAGGTGAAGCTGTAACTTGACGTCTTCAGGACAGAGGAGTTTAGGCTTCTTTGTGTTTTAAAAAAAAAATCTTATTAACTTCAACAGAGAGAAAGAAAAAAGGCTGGTGAGGGAACGACTGGTTACAGCTGCTATAACGTAAGTAATAACAGGAATCAACTTCACCTGGATTTTATTACTTTATTCTGAAAACATCGCTTCAGACACGAGTCTTATTTCACCTTAAATAGACAAATTTTCAAATTTGTGTTCTTCTTTTTTTTTTCCTTTTATTAAAGTTCATCTTTACTTCTCATTTTTAACACTAAATCATAATAATGTCATATTCTGTGATTAGACATCTCTCACACACACACACACACACACACACACACCTTGCGCAGCGTCGCCTCTCGCTCTCTGTGCTGCGTGGTGAGGTGGTCGAGCTGAGCTCGCAGCTGATTGGCTTCTTCCTGGAGGCGGAGGAGTTTCATCTCCGAGTTCTTCTGATCTGATTGGTGCTGCTGCTCCGCCTTTTTCTGCGCCTGCAGCAAAAACTCCTCCCACACTCTCTCCATCTGACGGAGGGACTCTTTCATACACCGGATCTCTCCATCCTTCTTACTGATCTGAGAAAGAGAAAGAGAAGCACAGAGAGACAGAGAGAGATAGATACAGAGAGAGATAGACAGAGAGAATAAGTGAGAGAGAGAGAGAGAGAGACAGATGGATAGACAGAGAGAGCAAGAGAGAGACAGACAGATAAAGACAGAAAGAGAGACAGAAGTAGAGACAGAGAGAGACAGACAGAGAGAGAGAGATAGACAGAGAGAGAAAGAGAGACAGACAGAAGTAGAGACAGAGAGAGACAGAAAGAGAGAGAGATAGACAGAGAGAGAGAGACAGACAGAAGTAGAGACAGATAGAGAGAGAAAGAGAGACAGACAGAGACAGAGAGACAGACAGAGAGACAGATAGAGAGAGAAAGAGACAGACAGAGAGAGAGACAGACAGAGAGACAGATAGAGAGAGAAAGAGACAGACAGAGACAGATAGAGAGAGAGACAGACAGAGAGAGAGACAGACAGTGAGAGAGAGCGAGAGACAGACAGATAGAGAGAGAGAGACAGATAGAGAGAGAAAGAGAGACAGAGAGAGAGACAGATAGAGAGAGAGACAGACAGAGAGAGAAAGAGAGACAGACAGATAGAGAGAGAGAGAGATAGAGAGAGAGAGACAGATAGAGAGAGAAAGAGAGACAGAGAGAGAGACAGATATAGAGAGAGACAGATAGATAGAGAGAGAGACAGATAGAGAGAGAGACAGATAGAGAGAGAGACAGACAGATAGAGAGAGAGACAGATAGAGAGAGAGACAGTGTGCTGCTGTTCCTCACCACTTTGTCTCGGTGGTTTGTCGCCGCGCTCACTTCCTGCTCCAGCGTGCGAAGGAACTCTGCGTTACGTTGTTGTCTGTCTCTCACTTCCTGGCCGTGTCTCCTGCGTTCCCGTTCCTCTCGGGGCGTGGTCACCAGCCGCTCCATTAGCACATCTCTGAGCTCCCGTAGCCCCGCCCCCAGTTCCTGCAGGGCCTTCTGGTCCTCCTCGATGATTGGCCCCGCCCCTTGGAGCGCTGCCTTCACTGACTCCGCCTCTTTGTGAGGCCTCACGTGGCGCAGGAAGTTCCTCAGCGAGTCCTGCACGGCTCGTGTGATCGCCTCGTCTCTCCTCGTGTCCGTGTCCTGCAGCGAGCGATGCTCCTCGGACAGCCGCAGGTGTTCCCTGAGCGACTCGACCGCCGCGTCTCCGAGCTCCTGAGAGACGCGCTCAGGACGCGCCAGCTCGCACGGCAGAAGCGACAGCACGTCTATCTTACGCACGCACTCGTCCAGCACGCTGATGATGCGCTGAGCTTCCGGACACACAAGCTTCTTCCTGCTCGCGGCGGCCATTTTGTTTAGGGAACCAGGTGCCGCTGGTGAAGTGTGACCAACAGGAGGCGCTGCCGAAGCTCCAGAGGCCCTGATCAGCTCTGAGAATAACACAGATTCATCATCAAACTATCGCTTTAATCAGTACACACAGTTTTATCAACAAAAAAACATCACCAGGAGAGCTGACGCAGGATCCTGGCTGTAAAATCACTCGTTTCCAGAAGGACATAGACTGAGAATTCAGAAAGCTTTTTTTCTTTATCTTGGATAAAGTCTGGATTGTCAGAGGAACACACACTTCACATAAAATCTTTAGACTTTCCCGTATTTTCCTCAGCGTCTCTAACACATTTACTGATCATTTATTTATTTATTTATTTTATTGTTTCATGTAGTGATCTTTAATTTTTTTTACAAAAGCAGATTGAAAAGATTTTGCATTTTAATGTGTTATTTTATATTTTACACGCTTAATGACGGAAAAGATCAGACATTTCAGACATGAATTCTGTTTGAAATTAAATAAACTGTTTTCAAATTCTCTCTTGCTGTGTCTTATTTTTCTTTTGTGTAAACAAGATATTAAAATATAATCTGTAATATATGAGTGAAAAGTACATAAATTGACCTATTGGTTAACATAGTACATATTCTATAGCAAAAATATCTCATAATAATGACTACTATTACTACTACTAATAATAATATAAACAACAACAACAACAAACAAACAAGTAAACAAATTTACGATAAAAAAAACAGGAAGTGGAAAGTTACTGTAATAATAACTATTACTGAAATGGTTTATTAAATTCTATTTACTCACCACTTTCTCTATATAAAACGTAAAATAAATGCTCACTTTTTAATCTTTATTACAAGACTTAAACATAAAGTTGCTTTGGATATGAAAAGAAATGAAAGTGGGTTTTGTGTACGTTGCTATGACACCGTTGCTATGACAACGTTGACACGGCGCTTGCTGACGTTTAAATTTCTTAATCTTTAAACTAAACAATTTTATACAATTATGCCATTGTGTAACTGTATAACTATAATTATATTACATATTATATATATATTTTGGTTTGTCGTAGCGTAAGTGTTTTTGCGTCACTCATGTTATGAAATGTTTCTCGCAATACGTCATTCACACGGGCGGTTTTGCGGCACTGTCGTAAAATCATGGCGTAAAGTTGCTTCAGCGCCGCTTTTGGTTGAATCCAATATGGCGCCGTGTTTGCTATTGAAGTGCACTACGCAGGGCGATAAATAACAACCCGTGCACACTATATAGTGACTTTATGTTTATGGAGAGCGCATTTTGGGACGCAGCCGCAGTGTCGCTGTTAGTGAAGTTAGCTAGCATGTCCGAGGAGGGTTAGTTTCGCTATTCGGTTTCGTGTAATTTGAGCATGAAGTATATTAGAGAGTATAAAGAATAGGAAAAGTGTGTTATCTGTAGTATGTCAGCTGTGTGCAGGACAGGGTTGAGTTCGTGCTGATGTTTTTCACCTCTGACGGGAAGTAAAAACGAGTTCCTCGAGGTTTAGGAGGTGCAACTTTGAGACAGAAGCAGTAACATGCTCAGACCTGATGCAGCTTTTTTTGTTTACAGGGTGTGTGTGAGCAGATGTGAGCAGACGTGAGTGTGCAGCTGTTAATTTACAGATAGAGCAGGGTTTCAGACAGAAAAGTGCAGGATGTCTGACGGGGATGATGATGTGCCTCTGATCCTAACCTGGGATGAAACAGCTGATCTGCTGGAAGAGAGTGAGTGTCTCATCTGATGCTTCAGAAAAGTTCAGCAGCTTTACTTTCATTCCACCATCATTTCAGCTTCAACTGTGTGTGTGTGTGTGTGTGTGTGTGTGTGTGTGTGTGTGTGCAGTGTTGTCCTGGGGCTTTTAAAGTGTCTCTGAAATCAAATTGGTTCAGCTTTTTGTCCCTGAAAAAAAAGAAATAAAATAAAAACATTTTGGAGATATTTTCATTTTTACATCTGGTCACTTCTGAGAAAAAAAAAAAGTTTTCGGATGACTCATCCTGTCCTAATCTTGTGTTTGTCCATTTAAATGCTCTCTAGAAGGTATTTGCTCCGCCCCAGGGGGCGTGTCTTGCTCTACACTGTGTAGCAGCTTGTTAGCTGTGAACTTGGATCTTCGGTGTGTGCGTCTTCCTTCACAACATTCCTTCATCTTACCATCTAACCATCACGTGGTGGGGAAAACAAGACTTTGTGTCATTTCAGAGGACTGTTTTTATTTCATCTCGGGGTTGTTCTTTGCTGGATTGTTGAATTCCGCTGTTCTTTGTACACCGTGTCCATCAGAAGCTCTCGGCACCGCTGACGCTCGACCCTGACACGCCAAAAACACCTTGTTGGTCACAATGTAGCAGTTCAGATAGAGACTAAACCACATCTTTTCCATGCACAGTGTGTGTGTGTGTGTGTGTGTGTGTGTGTGTGAGAGTGAATCGTCCTCTAGCCTTGCCAGTTTATGATTGGCTTTTTTTGCATGAGAATGAATCACTAGTCAAATCGTATCTGCTGCCATGTTACGTTTTCCATTACTGGATGGGATTAGAGGGGCGCCAATACTTATGGACAGGGTAGAGGAGGAGCTAATACTTTGTCCAGGGAGCGTAAGATGTACCATGCATTTGCATTTTATTTGTGCTACTTCTAAAATTCACACTCCAGCGCCCCCTACGGGTGTGGTGTGGTGTAGAGTAGTTTTTGTCCCGTTAGTGTTGCCGTGGTTTAGTGCTGTATAGTTTTGGCTAAACGTTTAAATCTTTCGGTCACATTTCTGGAACATTTCATCCTAAAAGTCATTACGCGATTACGGCAACGTTTAACTCCGAAACCTCGTCGTTCGTGGATCTGATCTTTGCTGCTACGTAAAAGATTCATGCTAACACGGCTATAAAAAACCGTATGCTGTATTAACACCACCATTATACACTTTGTTGTACGCTGCTGCTTTAACACACTGGAAAAAAAAAACCTGTCTTATAGCTAGTTATTTAGCCTGCTAGCTAGTTAGCCAGGCAGTTAGCAAGTTGATATAGTTCTGTGTATAGTTATGCGGTATATATTTACTTTTAATAGACAATCTGTATTGTTTATGAAGGGAAAAATAGGACGCTGTCCCTTTAAGAACAAGAAAAAAATGTTCTCTTTGACTTTAAATTCTCCTGAATGTGTAATTTTAAACTATTAAAATAATCTATATAAAAATATAAAATGTTTAGTGTATTTTTAATACCCAAGGAATGACTAAAAATAGCTGTAGGAGCAATTGCAAAAATCAGAATCTATGAATATACATAAAGAACAGTATGCAAATTAGGACACGCCCCCCCCCACATCCTTGTGCTATTTCTAATAGCAAAATATTATCAAACGTTAGCTGACCTAGCTAGCCGGTTCGCTAACTGCTAGTACGTTTTCTTGCATCAGTTACAGTATTTCAGCGACAGAGTCTTGATTTTACGTCGTCATTTTGTCACCGATTTATTTAGTAGCAGCGTTACCATGACAACCACAATTTTATTCATAACTGCACTGTGTTAGTTACGTTCTGCGGTTAAAATAAAGTACATCCTTTAAAATTAGAATATTAGACATGATTGGTCTGAAGCTGTGAGTATTCGGGACATCGCTCACGGAGGTTATACGTAGCTCCGCCCACTTAGAACGTTTGTTTTAAAAATGGATAAATGTAATTATATATATATATATATATAAAAAAAAAGCGCTTACAAATGACGTGAACGCTAGACAGAAATCAACTCAGAATCAGCATCCGAAGAATAGTTTAACCTTTAACATTTAACATTTAACTATATTTATTTAACTCTGTAAAACAAACAAACAAACAAACAAACAAACAATTGGGGACGCCGTCTCTTTAAGGGAAAAGTTTCCTGACTTAGATGGTCATGTGACTGAGTGTCAACCGCAGCAGTCTGGTTTTTGTACATGCATGCATGCAATCGCAGAACCGAAATGCTGTGTCAGCGCAGTGTCTGATGCCCCCTACACACACACACACACGCGCGCGCGCGCACACACACACACACACACACACACACACACACACACACACACACACACACACACTCTCACTCTCGCTCTTGCTCTCACTCTCGCTCTCGCTGCACCGGGACCTTCTTGTGCTTATGGAACCCTCGCTGCTGTCTCTTTTGTCAGTGCTGAAAAAAAAACAAACACTTCTTTATATTTTTATCTACACACACACACACACACACACACACACACACACACACACACACACACACGTGATGTGAGCTCTTCGCGCTGTATCTTTTATTATTATTATTATTTATTTTTTTAATGAAAGCAGATTCACAATGCTTTTTTTTTTCTCTCTGATCACATGATCATCTCCACACTTCATCTCATCTTAGTGAGTGAGTGTGTGTGTGTGTGTGTGTGTGTGTGTGTGTTTTTGCGGTTGGACAGGTAGGACTTTGGATGGAGTTTCCTGTTCTCGGACTTTTGGTTCCTCAGTCAGTCAGTGAAAGAGGCTCGTCGCTCGATGGACGGTGTTTTGATTTCTCTCCATCAGATAAATCAGGAGCGTGTCGATGATCAATTAATCGATATGTTCTGACAGTCAGCGTGCGTGGATCGTCATTCCCACTCGCTCCAGAGGAGCAGGAGAGCCACTGAAATGTGAAACCTGTGTATTTTCAGGTAAAAAAAACGCCGTCCAGGTGAAGGTGGAGTAATGAAACTGGCCTTTGAGAACTTGTGTGGGTTTGAATGAAACTCCGTGTCCGGCTCTTGTCGGCTTTGCGCTTGCATTTTTCCAGGATGAAAGAGGAAACGGAGCAGGAAAAGAGGAAGTGACCCAAGAAGCTTTCCCCTATTTTTACATTTTTATGTTTAGTCATTTGCCAGCTGTCATTCAGCGCTCACCGATTCCGATCTATGGCTGAAATTACGAAAGCGGATTTCTCACAGTCGTGGGATTCGACCTCGTAACGTTCCGCTCACTAGAACTGAACTTCAGCCTGGAGACCAAAACAGCAGCGATTCAGGAACCAGGACGAGGTTTGCTGTTTTAAGTCACTAGCATGTTCACGGTTTATTACTGGGGAAGACTGAGGATCTATTCCTAGCATTCATAGACTTCCTTCCCAAGGAGCAGTAGATGGGAGAGAACAGATGTTTTCCTATCTGACGTGTGACACTGGCAGCTGTATTCAGCGATGGATTAAATTTTTCACATTTGTCAAGGAAATTTCAAATTTGGAACATAAATAAATTCCAAATTTGTGGAAAGTAAATAAATTCCAAATTTGTGCAACATAAAGGATTTTCAGTTTTGTGGACCGTTAAGGAATTCCAAATTGTGGATTTTTTTCCTTCACTGTTGGAACTACTCCATCTCTCATGAGTCGACTGCTGATGCTCTGATGTTTTGCCATTACAACTGACTACCAGTGATGTCTGTTTAAAGCTGTCGCCATGGAAACTGGTAGCGGTCAGCCTGCAGCCGATTGGCCGGCGCACACTTCCTCTTTCACTCGGCCGTGTGGTACGTGGTAACGGAAGGAGACCAGCTGTGTTTATTGCAGTTATGTGCTGATGTTAAACTGCTGCATCAGTGCAGATTTTATTCTGCTTTATTTTCAGATTTATTATTGTGACTATCGCAGCGTAATGGGACAGCACGTGTAGCTAACTACTGAACGAACGCTTGCTAACGAGTTACATACGCAGACCGTCAGGGAATGTCGTGTGTCGTCAGAGAGCAAAGAACACAGGAACGACTTTTGCATCTGTTGGACTTCAGTTAAGTTGTAAGTCATCAGTTAAGTTGTAAGTCAGGGTGTAAAGTTGATCCGGGCTGAGGGCAGGTGGTTTAAATCTCTAATTTATATTTATTTACATCTATTATTGTTACACAAAGGAGCAAATGTTCTAAAAAAGGAAACAACAACGAGGGGGAAATGACAAGGAGGAAGCGGGGACAGTGTAAGGGCACACGGGTGCAGTGTCGGGGTGCAAGGGGACCGGATGGGGCAGTCAAAGTGTCGGGGCAATGGGATGGTGATGGTGTCGGGGCAGACGGGGACGGAATGGTGATGGTGTCGGGGCAGACGGGGATGGAATGGTGATGGTGTCGGGGCAGACGGGGACGGAATGGTGATGGTGTCGGGGCACGTGAGGATGGAATGGTGATGGTGTCGGGGCAGATGGGGATGGTGTCGGGGCACGTGAGGATGGAATGGTGATGGTGTCGGGGCACGTGAGGATGGAATGGGGATGGTGTCGGGGCAGACGGGGACGGAATGGTGATGGTGTCGGGGCAGACGGTGATGTCGGGGCACATGGGTAGGGTATAGGGGTGCATGGGGACTGGATGGGGCAGTCATGGTGTTGGGGCAGTTGGGGACAGGGCTAGAACAGGGTGGGGTTGCTGTCTGGGTACAAGGGGACCGGATGGGGCAGTCAAAGTGTCGGGGCAATGGGATGGTGATGGTGTCGGGGCAGACGGGGACGGAATGGTGATGGTGTCGGGGCAGACGGGGATGGAATGGTGATGGTGTCGGGGCAGACGGGGACGGAATGGTGATGGTGTCGGGGCACGTGAGGATGGAATGGTGATGGTGTCGGGGCAGATGGGGATGGTGTCGGGGCACGTGAGGATGGAATGGTGATGGTGTCGGGGCACGTGAGGATGGAATGGGGATGGTGTCGGGGCAGACGGGGACGGAATGGTGATGGTGTCGGGGCAGACGGTGATGTCGGGGCACATGGGTAGGGTATAGGGGTGCATGGGGACTGGATGGGGCAGTCATGGTGTTGGGGCAGTTGGGGACAGGGCTAGAACAGGGTGGGGTTGCTGTCTGGGTACAAGGGGATGGGGCAGTGAGCGAGTCGGGGTACATGGGGACAGTCAGGGAGAGGGGCAGATGTTCATCCTCACTCATCTCTCCACTCTTGTAGCTTCTGTGTGCATCAGTAGCAGCAGCTTGTGTGTGTGTGTGTGTGTGTGTGTGTGTGTGTGTGTGTGTGTGTGTGTGTGTGTGTTCAGCATTACTTCTCCTCAGCGATGCTGTGTGTTCTTGTTCCAGACGGCGTCGGGACCTATGATGCTCTAAACAACATGAGCAACCCCACAGCCCCGGACTCCGGCTGCCCGAATTCCTTGCGGCAGAGCTGGGAGATGAACTACCAGGAAGCAGCCATATATCTACAGGTAACCTGATACACACACACACACACACACACACACACACACACTGATTTATAGCTAAGAATTCACCTGTGTCGCAGCGTTAATGAACGTGTGTGTGTTTTCTCAGGAAGGGGAGAATAATGATAAGTTTTACACACACCCGCGGAACCCCCGCGCGCTCAGTGCCTACCTGTTCGTCCACAACCACCTGTTCTACCTGATGGAGCTTCTGACCGGAACGCTGCTCATGCTGCTCTCGCTGTCCGAGGCTCCGGCTGTTCCCCCGCTCCGACTCGACGTCTACGTATGTGTGTGTGTGTGTGTGTGTGTGTGTGTGTGTGTGTGTGAGAGAGACACTCTGTGTGTGTGTGTGTGTGTGTGTGTGTGTGTGTGTGTGTGTGTGTGTGAGAGAGACACTCCGTGTGTGTGTGTGTGTGTGTGTGTGTGTGTGTGTGTGTGAGAGAGTCACTCCCTCTGACTGTGTGTGTGTGTGTATGTGTATGTATGTGTATGTATGTGTGTGTGTGTGTGTGTGTGTGTGTGTGTGTGTGTGTGTGTGTGAGAGAGAGAGAGAATCTCACTCACTCTGACAGTGTGTGTGTGTGTGTGTGTGTGTGTGTGTGTGTGACTGACAGA
>CM075000.1:16619128-16621628 GCA_037576825.1 Pangasius krempfi
TGTGTGTGTGTGTGTGTGTGTGTGTGTGTGTGTGTGTGTGTGTGTGTGTGTGTGTGTGTGTGTGTGTGTGAGACTGTCACTCCATCTGACCATGCGCATGTGTGTGTGTGTGTGTGTGTGTGTGTGTGTGTGAGAGAGAGAGAGAGAATGTCACTCCATCTGACCGTGTGTGTGTGTGTGTGTGCATGCGTGTGTGTGTGTGTGTGTGTGTGTGTGAGAATGTCCCTCCCTCTGACCATGTGCGTGTGTGTGTGTGTGTGTACACATGCTTCCCCTGCAGGTTCATGCCACTCTGGAGCTCTTGGCGTTGGTGATGGTGGCCTTCGAGCTGTGTATGAAGCTCCGGTGGCTCGGCTTTCACACGTTCATACGGCACAAGAGAACCATGGTGAAGGTGCGTCACAAAAACGTGTCGTAAACGTGTGTTTTGTGTGAGTTGCTGATACTTTCGCACGAATCGGACTGGAAATTTTGACTCTGTATAATGAATATTTATTAAAATATGTTGTGTTTGGTTGATGGCTACAGAAACAATCGAGTGTGTGTGTGTGTGTGTTGCGTGCGTGTGTGTGTGTGTGTGTGTGTGTGTTGCGCGCGCGTGTGTGTTGCGTGTCAGGCGAGTGTGTTGCTGATCCAGTTC
The DNA here is from genome assembly GCA_037576825.1 of Pangasius krempfi. Lineage (NCBI taxonomy): Eukaryota > Metazoa > Chordata > Actinopteri > Siluriformes > Pangasiidae > Pangasius > Pangasius krempfi. The sequence continues at coordinate 16,619,769 of CM075000.1, forward strand.
GTCGAGGCGATCGTAGTGTTAGTGAGACAGACGTCTCACCTGCGTGTGACTCGAGCCCTCAGACCCATCTTCCTCGTCGACTGTCGCTACTGCGGAGCCGTGCGCAGGTAAACCAATCAGAGCGCAGGAATCGCGAATAATCATGACATCATCACTGAGACTGGTTATAGCTGCTCTAATACAGTGTTATTACACCTCTAATATCATGTGTACTATGCGTGCATGTGTAGATGCCTATTTTATGTCATATAATAATATGGATAATGATATAAACACACACTATAGCGGCTGTTCATAATTATTGCCCCCCCCCCCTTTTCTTTTAAGGAACCTGCGTCAGATTTTCCAGTCGCTCCCTCCGTTCATCGACATCCTGCTCCTCCTGCTCTTCTTCATGGTCATCTTCGCCATCCTCGGCTTCTGTCTGTTCTCCACCAACCCAGCCGACCATGTGGGTTTAACGTGCACACACACACACACGCGCACACACACACACACACACACACACACACGGTCAGATGGAGTCACACTCTCTCGCTCACTCTCTCTCTCTGACGCACACACACACTGACACTCACTGGCACACGCGCGCGCACACACATGGTCAGATGGAGTCACACTCTCGCTTGCTCTCTCTCTCTCTCTCTCTCTCTCTCTCTCTCTCACTCACACACACACACACACACACACACACACACACACACACACTTACTCACGCACACACGCATATGCAAACACAGACATATACACAATCAGTCTCTGTTATCATGCTGGATTCTCTCTCTCTCTCTCTCTCTCTCTCTCTGTCTCTCTCGCACTTTCTGTCTCTCTTTCTGTCTTTTTCTCTCTCTCTCTTTCTGTGTCTCTCTTTCTCTGTCTCTCTCTCGCTCTGTGTTTACTTCTATGTCTCTCTGTTTCTCTCCTTCTCTCTCTCTCTCTCTCTGTCTCACACATACAGACAGATGACTTTCGGAGTGACTTTCTCTCTCTCTCTCTATCTCTCTCTCACACACACACACACACACACACAGATGGAGTGACTCTCTCTCTCTCTCTCTCTCTCTGCAGTATTTTAATACGCTGGAGAACAGTATAGTGAGTTTGTTCGTTTTGCTCACTACTGCGAAGTAAGTGTGTGTGTGTGTGTGTGTGCGTGTGTGTGTTCTGTTTTTATCCTTTAAAATATCTCTGGTGTGTGTTTTATAAATCTGAACGTGTGTTTCGTTTGTTTTTTCTTCGTTCAGTTTCCCGGACGTGATGATGCCGGCGTACTCACGGAATCGCTGGTCCTGCATCTTCTTCATCGTTTATCTCTCCATCGAGCTCTACTTCATCATGAACCTCGTCAGTGCCCTTAGTCATTTATTTCTCACCTCATATAGTCATCTGTCCTTAATTAGCTAGTTAATTAATCAGGTGAGTGATGCAGGAACCTTCAGCACACTTTACACACATGTAGGATTTAGCTGTAAAGTAACTGTAACGTTTCATGTAATACACAGTTCACTCATTAAAATCTGCTTATAAATCTTTCTCAGTTTATTCAGAAATGTTAATTAAGCAGATTTGATTGTTAATTTTTAGTTTTATTATGAAATATTGATTAATTTAACCCTTAGATACAACATTAAAAAGTAACAATACATAAAATGTGTATGAAACTTTTCTATAGAAAGAATTCATTCATTAATTGAGAAGATTTAATTAATAAACTGCTTATTACTCGCTCGTATCTGCTTTATTACCGAACATTAAATTACAGTAATATTTTAGGAAAATAAGTGGAATTGTCAAGTTAAGTTCAAGTTATTTTAAGCTAACACTGGAAGAAGCTAGCGGGTTACTGACCAAACTGATTTC
>CM075000.1:16629128-16631983 GCA_037576825.1 Pangasius krempfi
ATCCATACTAATGTTTATTCACGGTTAGCCGCCTTGTTAGCTCAGGCCTTCCCGTTCCATAGCAATAATCTGGGCTAAATAAATAAATAAATCAACAAATAAATAAAAAAAATAAACCAGATTCCCCTCCTCCATTTCCAAGATCATATAAGAAACCCCTCTCAATGCTAACGACGCTAATAGTTAAAGACCCTTAGCGCATTGCATGTCTGTTTATCACAATCTCTCATGCTAAACTTTAGCCACATTAGCAGAGATTTTTGTTTGTTTTTGGTTTTTTTTTAGGTACAAGTTCTCTAAACAGCTCTCTTCTTACCTCATTTTAGTTTTATTTTCTTTATAAGTTAATCAAAACGAAGTCTGAAAACAGCTATAGTGCTAATGTTGTGCTATACAGGTGCACAGGATGCCACAAAAAAGAACCTAAAATAGTTTTTAAAACCCTTTTTTAAGGAGAAAAATCAGAGAAAAAAACCCATTTGCGAGGTTATTAGCTAAATCTAAAACGTTGAAAACCTCGTCAGGTAGCTAGCGGATTGTCCTAGCTTGACTTGCAGTGTCGCTTGCTAGCTAGCGTTACAGTGAATGAGTAGCTAAACATAGCAGCTAACTAGCAACATAGATAAATGTTTATCACTCTTGTAAAATGAAAAAAAAGAGTATTGAGGTATTCAATAAGACAGGATTAGGATTAAAAATGTGGAGAATGTTGGAAATATTCCCTCGGCAAAACACCCTAATGTTGCTAATGATGGCTAAAGCTTAGCTTGTATTAGCAAAAGAATTAGCCCTTCTCCGTTAACGTCTCACTCATCGTTAGCCACGTTAGCGACTTTTACAGAGATCTTTTCAGTTCCATGGCTGTTTTTTTTTTTTTTAAACGAATGCTACGACCCCGATCCTTACGAGTTTATTTATTTCTAAGCGAGTTTTTCTCTGTGAAGCCTGAAAATCTTCTCCACAGGCGTCTGATGACCTCCAGTATTTTAACTCTCTGTTTTTTTAGACCAAGTTTACTACATTTTAAGCACAGTATATGCATTCTATATACAAACGTATTTGTGAATATCTGCTTTACTAGTCGCGTCGTAAGAGTTTCTATTTAATTTGAGGTGTAAAGGCGTGCGGTGACGAAGCTGTTAAACTTCCTCCAACACTAAACTCCGATTAAAACGTCAGAGCCGAGGGTTTACACACGACTGCTGTTCATACACCACTTTTCTATTCCTGTTCTTTTGTATAATAATGTATTGAATCTATTAAACGATTCATTGCAGCGAAGACGCCCTTGTGGTCATTTTATCACTTTATTACATTAAAACCAGTTTAATGGTTTCGAGCGTCTCCAGAACTATTGGCACCCTCCAAAACAATGGGCAGAACTTTATTTATTTATTTATTTATTTTTTTAAGTATAAAATAAACATGATAAAATGATTAACATTTACAAGAGTAATATTATTGCTACTATTAATAATAATAAAGATAATAAATTATTAAATATGTATTATATGTATAATTTAAAATTATATATCATTTAAATTATTATAGTTCTTAAAATATCCTCATTTCTCTTTTCTATCAGTTTTAAGATGGAATTATTATTATTATTATTATTATTATTATTATTATTGTTCCTGAAACAAAAAAATTGTCCAGAAGAAAATTTAATACATTTCTAAAATCAAACTTTTTTTTTTTTTACATTTATTTTTTATTTTTTTTATTTTTTCACAATTTTCACGAACACATTTTTTCATGCATGACTGTTTGAAATATTATTGTGGGGTGCCAAAAATTTTGCAACATGTTTTTGAGAGAAAATGCTATTTATATATATATATATATATATTTTTTTTTAAAGGTATTTATATGAGAGTGCTTATTAGCGGAAAGATGAAAGTGCTTATTTTTTTAAAGATGTTTCATTAATTAACTAACTGAAAAATTGTTTAAAATCTTTTTTTAAGATTAATATCTTTTTTTTTGCTTAACTGTAATAATTAATACATTTATTTAACATGTTAACGTTTGAAAAAGAAAACTAGGTAATCTTTGATATGGTGACGTTTTCTGTGAGGACGCATTTATGGAACGTTTATGGAAGGAGTCTCCAGTGTCGGCGGATGTTTTTTACGAGCAGGTGAGAGAACGCGTGTTTACAGCTGCTCTAACGTAAGCGAGAACAGGAAGTAACTTGTTTAACATCGACCACGGCGTCAAATCGCTGTGTTACAAGTGGAATAAAACACGTGTGAACGTGCTGTTATAGAAAAATCATCAGCTTCGAGGCAGTAACAGTAACGCCGCTCCGTCACACCACCCCGTCACTGATGAGCTTCCAGTCACAGCACAACACACACACAACCGTCTCATACTTCACGTAGCTACATTTTAACTACGCAGTGATTTACGCAAATAAACAGCTGAGATGTCATACGGAAACTCCGACTCATAACCCAGATAAAAAGTCCGATTTTCACGTCAGAAGGTTTCAGTAAATACGAAGGACGGCGTAATTTTTGCGCTCGCGTTGCTGTTACAGAACATCGTACAGGTAACTCCGAGCGAATTAACGCAACACTGTAGCTCCAATTTATTTCCATACAAACTTTAATTACAAATAAAGTCATTCAGATACTTGATGAACTTCGTACATATTGCTAAGTCATAAAAGATTTAAATGCGGTATTATTAGCATGTGACCAAATATCAAAGCATCATAATTAATGCTGTCAGTGTGTAAGCCGTTAATATAGCTATGTCCTGCTTTTCTACAGAGAGGCTGTGTGTGTGTGTGTGTGTGTGTGTGTGTGTGTGTGTGTGTGTGTGTGTGTGTGTGTGTGTGTGTGTGT
>CM075000.1:16650450-16677950 GCA_037576825.1 Pangasius krempfi
ACACACACACACACACACACACACACACACACACACACACACACACACACACACACACACACACACACACTCTTTCCATTAGGAACCCGAACCCTTTCACACGCGACTCATCTCACCAGAGACTCGCTGTCAGTGGGAATCTGCTTTTCTTTCTCAGGGTTTATTTTTTTTCTGTTCTCTCCAAGCCGAGGCTTTCGCGTGTCAATTTTCACTCGCTCTCACTCGGGCCTCCCGTCCAGAGCTTTCGCAATGCCGTTAAAATCCTGGGGGTTAAAAATCATTATGAGTAATAGCCGTACTATAAGAGCATTTCATAACAGAGAATACATAGTTGTTTGTTTTCTCTCTCTTTCTCTGCCTTGGGGAAACCTGGTATTCTTTTATATAACTGTAGTATTTCTTTACAAAACGCTTGTATTTAAATTGTTAAGAGAATCGCACGTTTTCGTGCGTTTTCACAATATGCATCTATTTTTGCTTCTCAGAATCCTGCGATTCCCATCAAAGAGAATTTGTTCACAGTTTCAGTGTCTAGGGTGTTGTAAATGTGTTTCTCAATCATTCTGAGAAATAACAGGAACCAGAAACTTTATCACACTTCTCCGCAGTTCTGTTTCCCCCACTCTCTTTCTCCATGCTTTCAATGCGCCCTTGTCAAGTGCACATCTACGCACATTAGGATTTCGCCAAGTGATCAGATTCCATGGAATTTAAGAGATTTTCGTTTCTTCAGCTTGACATTATTCTGCGCGTAATTACACAACAGTTTTAATACCACATGGATACCGAGTAGAACATCGGATATACACTGCTAAGTGGTTACCAAACATCTGGCTCAGATCTCTCACATTTGCTATGCATTAATTAACGTGTCCAAGACCTGCCTACTTTCACAAAAAAGACTGACATGGCAGACAACCAACCACCAGGGACAGTTTGTTAGCTATAAGGCGTATAAGCAGTCTCCAGGCCACCAGGGGGCCCTGTAAGAATGCAGGATTTAATGATATAGGTTGTTACCCTGGTTGAGGCTTTTTGCAGGGTTCCCTCTCGTGGTCTGTAGCTTGACAGGTCTGACAGAGGCGGGTGTGAGGAGTTGGGAGAGTACGATCTCACTTAGGGACCCCAAAAATTCAGCAACATCGCTGCTAACCACATTCCTTTTCTCATAACCTGTCCTCAAACATGCAAAGATGATCTCGTTTTAAAACAAAACTAACTGTCTGCTGTCCATAAAAAGCTAGTTCTTTGTCGTGACATTTAAAAGTTTGTGTTCCCGCTGAGAATAAGTGCACAGAAGTGCTTATACACAGAAGCGTAGAGAGCCAATCAGATTGAAACCTTCAAGATCCTGATGGTTGTGGCCAGAAAAGTGTACATAAGATACTCACAGGAAAGCGTCTGTGGCTGTGACTAACCCAGGCTAAGCCAATCAGGGACATTCTTCCAAGGATAACAGAGTGTTGGAAAGGAACCTGCTGCACATTTTGCAGTATCCTGATACCTCGATCCCTTCCCTTAACTACTAACATAATTATCTACTTCCTTATTTTGGCCAAAAAATTATTTAAAATGTTTTATTGCCACATTTCACTCATTGTCTCTTCATTTTGTTGTGTCTTTTGCAGATCCCTGATATTTCCACCCAATCAAAGTGGCTCAAACTCCGTGAAGAAAAATCCTCTGACATCACCATGGAATCAGACTCCTCCCACAATCTGAGCACAGTCAGTGAGCCCACATCCCTCCAGGATGCCTCGAACCAATCGTGCGATTTTCTCTCGTTCTCCAACTCTCACTACCAGAAGACCCTCATTCCTGTTATTTACTTTATAATCTTCATCCTGGGTTTCCTCGGGAACACGCTAGCAGTGTGTGTGCTGGGTCAGAAGTCACTGAGGTGCACGGTTGCTAACACGTACCTGTTAAACCTGGCCCTGTCTGACCTTGTCTTTCTTATTGGGCTTCCGTTCTGGGCAGTGCATTACCTCCGGGATTACGACTGGCCATTTGGTTGGTTCATGTGCAAGCTGTGCGGCTCTTTGACCTCGCTAAACACCTACGCTAGCATCTACTTCATCATGGGAATGAGCATCGATCGTTATCGCGTCATAGTCTACCCTCTGCACTCGCATTGCACCGAGAGTGTGTATCACACCAGGACTGTGTTCCATGCCAGGTGTGTGTGTGCCGTGATCTGGTTCCTAGCGACTCTCACAACCATTCCGGCGCTTGTTTTCCGGGAAACACATCACTCTGTTGAGCATAACGTGACAGCCTGCGTGATGAGATACCCGGATAAGGACTGGCACGGAATGCTAACGCTTGCTAAGAACACCTTTGGGTTCCTGATCCCTTTTATAGTCATAGCAACGTGCTACAGCCGAATCAGGTGTCATCTGCTGACATCTCCGGAGCTGATAGAACCTGATTCGTCACGTTTGGAGCGTGTGCGTCGTGTTGCACTCGCCATAGTCACGGCATTCTTCCTCTGCTGGTTCCCATTTCACACGCTGTCCTTCATGGGCGTGTTGCAGGAGCTCGGCGTGAACTGGAGCTGCAAAGTTCAGCAAGTGATGAGCATCATGATAGCTCCTGCGCTCTGCCTTGGCTTCGCCAACTCCGCCATCAACCCGCTGCTCTACTGCTTTGTGGGGAACCGATTTCGCCAGCAGCTGCGGCGCCTCTGGGAGGCGAAAGTGCAAAAGATCGGAAAGCAGAGGCGTGACTCTGTCAGCATGCAGGTCAGCTATTGCTCGCGAAAACTCAGCGACACCAAAGATACAATGGCCTCGGTTAGTGTGGAGGACAAACTGTAATTTATATACCATACAGGATGGAACTTTTTGATATCGGACGTTGCAGGTCATGGGGTTAAAGTTGTTAATGACTGAGGTTAATGAGTTAGCTAGCTAAACAGAGGTATTATCGTCGTTTATATGGACATTGTTAAAGCAGAGGGACAATACACATGAAAATGATCACGAATCTCAACAATTTTCCCCAGATATGTTGGTCAACAAGCAAGATTTACCTTAATTATGACCCCACACCAAACATCTGCAGGTTCTAACATACCAAGAAACATCAACGCTACATCACCACTATGTAGTATCGAAGAGAGTGAACTCGACAAAACCAACACAAAATAGCGACCTCTACTGCACCGGAGGACAAACCACGACTCATTTTTCTCCCCCATGAAGGACAGGAGTGAAATGTGCATGTATATGTATATGTTTATCTTCAGTTCTCCTCTCTTTTGCTCATCATGGGGGCCTCTAGTGGTGTGGAGGACAAACTGCAATGCTATCACATGCAGGACTGGAGCGGACAATTCATTCTCATTGGTTTAGAACAGCACATGATACGAAAATTATTACACAAGCACGCTGTTGTACTGGATTCAAAATGGTTCCCACTTAAGCTAGCACCCTGCGTAGTGCACTAGAAGCCAATTAAAGAGTTATTTAAGAGCTATATATAAAGAATGTAATGTTTCACTGTTTATTTTTAATTATTGAATTATAACATATTTAGCATGTATCACATATGCTAGTGTTTCAGGGAAGAGCTGTTACCCTAAATCATGCTAATATTATAATGATCATATTATAATGGTCATCAGTAAAACTTGCTGTTGGATCACAATAAAGGCACATTAGAAAAATGCTGCGCTACTGTGGCCTGTTTAGTAGGTTAGCAGGACGTCTAGCTAGCTAACGGGTTGAGTCACGATTAGCAATATAGCACATACACTCAGATGAAGATTAAATATCATCCAGCAGATAAGACCACGAAGCCATGCGTTAACTTATTCACACAGACGTCCGACAGCTTTTCTTTCGGGGAGAACAATTTCACGGCCCATGCAGTGCCTGGGCCCACTAATCATAGGAGAATGTTAGCCATGTTAAAAACATTGCAGAGAATGCATTGCATCACTGATCACAACTAGTGCACACACACACACACACACACACACACACACACACACAGTACAGATAAAACCTCTCTGTAATAATCTGTGTGTTTTATGGACATGTTTAATGTTTTGGAGTGCTTTTCTTGGCTAATCTGCTGGCAGGTTTATTGTGTGTGTGTGTGTGTGTGTGTGTGTGTGTGTGTGTGTGTGTGTGTTTCTTTTTGTCCTGGAATTAACCCTTTTGTTCCCAAATTTTCCAATGATTTTCCACACATAACATACACTAACACTAGCATGTCAGGTTTAGTTGCTGGCTTATAAATAAACAAGCAAATTATTCACACACAAAAGAAAGACATCTTTGCTGTTTAGGAGAATAATAACACACACTTGTCTGAAGTGTTTGAATATCGAATATGATTATCCATCAAAAGCTTCGGAGCACATTCGCAGGAAAGATACATTAATACATTTTCTTTTTAAATCATAAAAGATGAAAATCCATTTTCTAAAATAACACTACTGTTGAATTTTGATTCTTAGGAAGAATTAGAATGAATGATGGGACATTATCAACATTATCAACATTCGTGTCGCAACAAAATGACAAAACACTCACACTACATGCCTGAAATATAGAAAGATAGAAATGAAAAAGATAGAAATTACTTCCTGCCCTCAGTTTGGGTCACGAAGCCTCAACAATTCTCAAGAATCCTGGAAAAAGAAAGAGGGGAAACATGAAAATGCAACCTTTTCAGAGCACGCATATTAAACCAGTAACACTCCGTGTGTGTGTGTGTGTGTGTGTGTGTGTGTGTGTGTGTGGTGCTGTTACAGTAAAATAATCAGTGACCTGGTGATGTGATGAAGTCGATTATTTTCCTACAACACCACGTCCTGAAGTGTTTTATTCCTCTTACACGCAGCAATCAGCCAACGCTTACAGTTTTATTTATTAAAGAACGACGCATCATAGTTTTTTTATCCATTTATAGTTACATTTAATGTTAAATGATTAAAAAAGTACTATAGCATGCACAAGGATAAAATAAAAGATGAATTGAAAATGCAGTTAGAAGATAAGCAAATGCAAATGGAGAATAAATATTAAACATTAAAATATAAATAAATATTAAACATTAAAATATAAATAAATATGAAACATTAAAATATAAATAAATAAATAAATAAATAAATAAATAACTCCACTAATATGCTATATGTTGTAGAAAAGAATTTTAATGGATAAGTACAACTATAAATTTAAGAAAAAAATAACATTTTAAATTTAAAAAAAGAAAAGAAAAGAAAGAAAGTGACTTCTTTTACATTGTATTTCGAAATTAAATATGTAAAGAAAATCAGATTTTCCGCACATATGACTGATTTACATATCCAGTGTTTGTGTTCTCATATAACGCCTAGTTTTTTACAAAACCAAATATAAAAGTGTGACTCAAAAGATATAAAGCTGAAATAGTGAAATATTAAACGATTCACGGTTCTCTTGGGAAAGTGCGATTATTCACGCGTGTTTTTGTGGAACATGTGACGGGATGAACAAATGTGCAAGAGGATTTACTGCTCAGTGGCGATTAAATAAATAAATAAATAAATAAATAAATAAATACGAACACTGCCTCCGTGTGGAGACGGAACTGCAGTCCAGCTCTGAGTGTTTCAGCTGAAACGCAGGGATTACGTGTGTTTAAACGTTCTCGATCCCGCTAAATCCTGTGCACACTGTTCGAGCAACGTTAGAGGTTTATATGCACTGAAGAAGCGATGAGTGTAACGACATTCTGAGTGGATAGAAGTGTGTGTGTGTGTGTGTGTGTGTGTGCATAAATTAATGCTATGACTCAATAATCCTAGAGCTCCCAAGTAAAAATGTAATATTACAAGTATTATTAATAGCCCTGGACCCTGTTCAGTCTTGTTGTTGTTGTTGTTGTTGTATTTTATATACGTTACATATGGTTCCATTATGGTCTTATAGGCTATTTGTCTGTAACTATTTCATAATGAGACAGGAAGTGAAAGTGACGCTCTGGTGGGAAGTGGAGTAGATTTTAACCACTTTCTTTTTTACAGTGCCCGCTTCACCTCCAGCACTTTCTCTTTCAGTATTTTTATTTTTAATTTTTTTATATATGTGGAACCGCAATCCTATAACCTTCAGAACGCTTAAAGAACCCATAAAACCTGTAGCGCAATCCTGTAACCTCCTAAAGCATGTCGGTCCTACAAACTCACACTCCTGGAAGAGTGAAACACTCAGTGCGGTGCTGTGAGAGGAAAATAATCAGTGATGTGGCGGTGTGATGAAGCGGAGGTCCTTCTACACCTGCACTAGCGAGAACATCCAGCCTGGTGACATCCTGCTCACGCTGCTTCCTTCTTCTCATCAACACCCACGGTCTGTTTTTCCCACTCGATCCTCAGTGCAATACATACAGCCTATATTTTACATTTTATACATTATACACGCCTTACACTTGATTTATTTATTTATTTATTGTACACCCTTCCATCATGCACACTATTCCCCACATCTGATCCTTTCATCGAACTGCTTGGTTTGAGAACGTCAGAATTTCACTCGTCTTTTCTAACATTTATCCTAAGTGTATAAACTGTGATGTGGCGATAAAGTCTAAAGTCTCCCTTCCTATAAAAGCACGTTCTGAACTCTTTTATACCACAGCAACTTACCATCCATTACCTTTTTCTTTTTTTTCTTTTTTTTTATTAAAGAACGACATGTCATACTTTTTATCCTGGTATCAGTTACTTCCTGTTCTCACTTACATTAGAGCAGCTATAAATAGTCGTTCCTTCACCAGTCTCTAAAAAAATGAAATGATGCAGCGTGTCGTGTTACTGAGAAACCACAAAGAAGCGTAAACTCCTCTGTCCTGAAGACGTCCGAAAACTTAAAGTTACAGCTTCACCTCTGACACTGGAGACTCCTTCCATAGACGTTAAATAAACGTGTCCTTACTTTACCAGAACGTCACCATATCAACAATCCGCTTATCACCAGTAGAGATTCTACCGTACACGTCCCCGTGAATAAGCTGTTACTATAGAAACGATCAGGTATTAGAGCGAGCGCATTAATATACACCTGCACTACTGTCAGAGCTGCAGTTACGGAGAATTAATCAGCACCTGACGACCAATCAGAGTCCCTGTGGATCTTATGACCCCTGTTATGTTCTATAATCCTATAACTCTAATCCTGAGAGAGAGGGTTTGCCTTGTTTACATTTGACGAATCTAAAATTGACGTGACCAATCGGTTTAACCGCACTGAAACATCTAGAAGGCACATGGAGAGATTTATACCCTGAAGGATAAATAAGAATCACACACACACACAAACACACACACACACACACACACACACACACACACACACACACACACACACACACACACACACCTTCGAACTGGAACTAATGGATTATGAGTGAATAAATATATGTATGAATCCAGGAAGAGGCTGCAGCGAATTTCAATAACTCTTCAGTGCATCGGTCCTGTGACGCTGCAGGACGCGAGATGAGGTGAATATGAACATTAATATTAATATCAACTCTCACGCTGTGCGCACTTTTTGATCTGAGATGTCCCGCGTCTCTAACACACTTAACATTCAACTACTTTCCAAACCCACTTCTGAGAAACAGAAAAAACAAAACAAAAAACTAAACAAAAGCACCGTCAGTTGTAGCCTAAAAGTCCCCCTGACTTCGACTTTGACCTCAGTTCTGTTTCGGTGTGTAGAGGATAAACAGTAATGCAGCACAGGAAGTGGCTCAAACACACACATCTGCCCACACACACACACACACACACACACACACATATTGAGCTATTTTCAGCTCCTCTTTCGAAATGATTTTCATTTCACTCTCTATGCATTATAAACTTCTCTTTCTTACCTTCGCTTTATCTGAGTTAGTCTAAATGAAGTTTCACAGCTCCGGATGTTCACTAGATCATCAAGGGGATGCTGCTGACATTAGATTAAATCTAATCTCTATCATAACTCAACAATCAATCCCGTTGGACTGGGCGATACGCTGTATCACGAGCGCTCATCGATGGAGTAATGAGGGCCAATTATTACACACTATCCCCCAGTGCTCAAATAATAATAACAATAATAATAATAATAATAATAATGTAAGAATGAAGGTCACTGTACAAAAAGAAAAAGACTATACTTATAGAAAAAAGACGAGGAGAACTACTCGAGAGTTTGGAGAACATTTTAGGTTTAAAACGGTTTCATTTTAAACCTGTTTTCTTGAACAGAAAAGACGTAACAATTTCAGTCAAAAAAACAAACAAAACAAAAACAAACAAAAACAGAGTCAACTTACAAACTTTACAGTTCTGTCACGTCTTTCTTGTGCTTTGATTGGGCATTGTGCGATTACTCTGCCTGCTTTTAGTTTCTCCTCCAAAGCCATTTTGGGGAGCAAAAAAGATAATAATAATAATAATAATAATAGCGATAATAAAATAATCCACCTTGTTCAAGGTCATGATGCCTTGCGGGGGCGTGTCACTACCTGTGCGATCACCTGACACGACTATCCATCCAATCAGGTCCGTTCAACAAAAATCCAAAATAAACAGCAAATAATCTGATCTCAAGAAATCTTTGAAGGAAATCATCTGATAATCTGCAGGCAATATGATGAAGACTAGCATCAGCACAAAACATTAGCAAAGAAAAAAAAAAAGTGAAAAAAAAATTAACAAAAAACAAAACTAAACACGAGAATGTCTTATCAGTAGACAGAAATGTTTTTCTTGAAGCGAATGCGGGTGGAGCGGCAGATCTTGAGGTGTGAAATTTTAAAAAGTTGTTTTTTTGCCCCCAGAACTAGTTGATAACAGGAAAACAACTGGCAGATAAGGTTGTGTGTGTGTGTGTGTGTGTGTGAAAACAGGCCAGCGTGTATTATACTGTGTCCCATTAAATGAACACACACACACACACACACACACACACACACACACACACACAATTTCACCTCCTTCATCGAACTGATTTTCATTATTTGTGAACTGTTCAAGTGGTTAAAGTGGTGAGCAGACTTAGCATGCTGAGAGCTCACTGTTGCTAGGCAACCGCAAAATAAGGTTCACAGTTTAGCTAGCTAGGATGCAAGCCGTTTCCACTTCTAATACACACACAGTGAAGGCACAGAGAGTGTATTTAAATAAATAAATAAATAAATAAATAAACAGAACTGTGTGGAACATCAACATTTCTCTCAGGTGTGCTGGTAAATTAGGAAGAAATAAATACTCTGTCCGGCTAAAAGGACACAGTAATGTAACACTTAGCGTTGACTGCTAACCTAGCTTCCATGGGTTCTCACTAGAACAGGACAGCTTAGGAAATCTAAACTGTTTATTTTTATTCTCCTATAGGGAACACAACAATATTTTCATGAGCACCGAGGAATGTAGCCTAATCCCGATCCTAGTTCACACAGACGCTAGTTCACACTGACACCAGTTCAATCCTTAGCGTCGCTGTATTTGAAGATGATATTTCATGGCTTGTTGATGCAGTAAATAAAGTGAATGTTGGCCTGCTTTAGCTTTAGCTCTGTCTGTGGTTTGTGGCTGGAAGTGCTTAATGGGTGGCGGATGCTGAATAAGTCGATTCCAAAGACAAGCGGCTACTTCCTGTACGTGTGTGTGTGTGTGTGTGTGTGTGTGTGTAAGTGAGAGTATGTGTGAATATGCGTCTTCCTGATTTCTGTATCACTTCTAAAGTTATTAGCACTCATACCCTCAACTACAACAACGTCTACTGCGACGAGACGCGGAGTGTTTATAGCAGCACGCTTCATTTATCTTTAGTGTTATTAGCCGAGTGCGTGTGTGTGACAGATAGAGAGTGTGTGTGTGTGTGTGTTTGTGTGTGTGTGAGAGATAGAGAGAGTGTGTGTGTGTGTGTGTGTGTGAGACAGAGAGAGCTTGAGGTTAACAGTGCAATAAGGATGGAAGAGTTAGCGATGTACCACGGGGCCATCAGTAAAGAGCGAGCTGAGAGGATCCTGGGGGCGACCGGCCGAGACGGCAGCTTCCTGATCAGAGACAGCGAGACCGTCCCGGGGTCCTACTGCATCTGCGTGCTGTACGTGCGCTCCTTTTTTATTCATCTATTCCTTTATAACAAAAGATTTTAAACACCTGCTTGTGTGTAAATCCATGCTCCCGTTTCTCTCTCCAGGATCTTTTAGGAATTTTTGGGTTCTCTTTCACTCAGGAATGGTTATACACTTTATATAATTTATACACTTTATATACTTTATACTCTTTATACACTTTATACTCTTTATATACTTTATACACTTTATATACTTTATACACTTTATATACTTTATACACTTTATATAATTTATACACTTTATATACTTTATACTCTTTATACACTTTATACACTTTATACTCTTTATATACTTTATACACTTTATATACTTTATACACTTTATATACTTTATATACTTTATACACTTTATATACTTTATACACTTTATACACTTTATACTCTTTATATACTTTATATACTTTATACTCTTTATACACTTTATATACTTTATATACTTTATACTCTTTATATACTTTATATACTTTATACTCTTTATATACTTTATACACTTTATATACTTTATACACTTTATATACTTTATACTCTTTATACTCTTTATATACTTTATACACTTTATATACTTTATATACTTTATATACTTTATATACTTTATACTCTTTATATACTTTATACTCTTTATATACTTTATATACTTTATACTCTTTATATACTTTATATACTTTATACTCTTTATATACTTTATACTCTTTATATACTTTATATACTTTATATACTTTATACAGTTTATACTCTTTATATACTTTATATACTTTATACACTTTATATACTTTAGATTCTTTATACACTTTATATACTTTAGATTGTTTATATACTTTAGATTGTTTATATACTTTAGATTGTTTATATACTTTAGATTGTTTATACACTTTAGATTGTTTATACACTTTAGATTGTTTATACACTTTAGATTGTTTATACACTTTAGATTGTTTATATTGCACAGATGTGAAAATAGATTAAAATGGATTTTAAAATCAATGTCAGATTAATGTAACTTTCACTGGTATAGCGGCGTCTCGGCTTCGGAAAGGAATGAAAAGACAAAATGGAAAAAGCAATAATAAATAAATAAAGAAATAAATAAATGCTTAGACATCAAAATCACCAAAAAATAGAAGGCTAAATGAAAATAAAAAATAAAGTAAAATAGTTTTTAAAAAATACTGTAGCATGCAAAAGTCTTTGGCACATGCAGGGAAATGCAGTAAAGCAAAGGCACCTTTAAAAAGAATGAAAATTTTTAAAACGTTTGAACATTTTTTTAATTTAACAACTTCGTGCAGTTTTATAGTCTAAAGTGTTTTGTACTGACTCGATAATGCCGAGTTGGTAAAAATGGGCATAAAAAGTAAAACATAAAGCCGTAAAAACATCTATAACAAAATCTGTATTAAAAATATAAAGGTGTCTGTGACTTTTGCACAGTGCTGCATTTAACTATTATTATTATTACAGCAACAGCAACAACAGTAAAAAATTAATTTAAAGAAATAAAAGATATAAAAATAAAATTTGGTTTCTACTCCGATTAAAAGTGCTTCAATCTGCACTCCTAGAAAAAAAAACAAAAGAGTTCCTATTTTCTTTGAATAGTTCCTAAAGTGGTTCTACTTGGAATCGTGTCTACAAGGACTGAGGAACCTAGAGAAGAACCTGGAGAAGAACCTAAGTTCTAGAGTTAGCATTAGTTTTTCCAAAGAATGTACTCAAACACTCAGCTAAAGTTACACGCAGAAGTGCTGTCAAAACAAAAACCAGCTAACTACCCACCCACACCACTAATACTACACAGTTCACTTTAAAAAAAATTACCTATTAATAAGGAAGCTTAACTGAATGCTAACAAAATTACAAAAATTATCTAGGAAAATTGCAAAAATAGCTTGTAAACTGGCTACTAAATTGTTGAAATGGCTATTAATATTAGCTAGAATTAGCTAGTAAAATTAGCGTGAAATGGTTAGAGAAATTTATTAAAAATGGCTAGTGAATTTGGCTAAAAATAGCTACCAATTTTAGATAAAATGGCTAATAAAATTGGCTAAAAATGGCAGTAAAACTGGCTAGAAATGGCTAGTGAATTAGCTTAAAATGTCTAGTAAAATTGGCTAAACTGGTCAAATGTGGCTTGTACGATTGGCTACAAATGCCTAGCACTACTATGTGTGTAACATTTAATCATAAATTTTATCATCGGCTTATACTATTGGATATTATTATACTTCTTTTTTAAGCATGGAAAAGCACCAAAATAAACTAAAATATACAGCTATTTTCTCTGTCATCCAGATCATTTGAAAACGTCAGCTAGCAGTAATAAATGAGTGATAGCTACGTTAACATCTAACACAGGATTTAAAACTGAAGTTACTAGATGAAAAATCGAAACCTTTTACAGAGACAGTTAGGCTCATTGAGCATTATAGTAATTGTGTTATTTATTTGTAGTTTGTGTATTTTTGCACATAATTTCACTTTTCTTCTCAGTAGTGTAACTTTCATTGAATTAATTAATTAAGAGTGTTATTATGTTTGGGAGTTAAATTCCCAGGATTTTCACAGAGCCTCACACGCTCAGCTCGAATCAGCTCAGCTCAGCTCAGTCACACTGCAACAAAGCGTTGACTGAATTCATTAACTGAAATGTACCGTGAACTAATTTTTCACCTCGTAACGTGTCCCGATTTCCAAGAAATCGGAGCTCGGCAAAACACCTGGAAGCGAAAGTTGTTAAAAACACTGACACTGACTTTTCAAGTTGCTTTACTACTGAATCTGAGCCCCAAAACATTATCATGTGACGTCTCATCTTCTCACTTCTGATAGTGACATCCAGCCACTTCTGCATTTCAGGATTTTAATACTTCCCTACGATCCAATCTTGCATATCAGAAAAAAAGCCTATCATACATTTTTGAATATAATGAATTTTGCTGAGTAACTCAACGTTTTATCTGTGTACGATTTACACCACTGTTCTCCCTAACCCCTGGTCCCAGCGTTTTATAGTGCTTTGTGCTCTAACACATCTCATTCAACTAGTCAGGTTGGACGTAATGGCCATTTGGAGCACAATTCATTGATATTTTTCGACACCACACATTCAGAAAGTTGTTGATTTCATAATTACAGCAAATCTCTGGAGTGAATCATCCATACTTTTAGGTTGTTCTTTTCAAAAAGGACTGTTTGGATGGGCCTGTTACTGTAGAAATATATTTTTATTTCTGTTTGATTTAACAAAACAAATGGCTGGAGTGGGGCCTTCCCACTCTTCAAATTGTGTTAGAGTAGGAAAGACTCTTACACCATGAACATGAAGCTAACTGTCCTTCAGAAGTTAAGATACAAGACTTATAGTCATTTGGCGGACTTTTTATCCAAAGAGGCGTATAACTGATGCAGAGTCCAGTCCAAGAGCAGAACTGAGCAAGCGGTTCAGGGGCAACAGTGGCTTTTGGGCAGTCATGTGAGTTGAACCGGGATGTAGGCAATGGTAGCTTGATGTTTAAGAATGTGAACCACTGATGGGAAGGCTGAGAGTTATCTCAAATCTCACTGCTAGGCCCTTAAGCAACGCCCTGGATTTGTCAATTCCTCCAAGGATACTGTACAACAACTGACTCCCACTTCCTTCCAGCTGGGTGATGCCAAAACACAATTTCCTCTTTTGGGATATTTTAAATATATCTTTTGCTCATTAGTTTTGAAACGTAACCACAGAGCTTGCTTTGCTCTTCTTCTAACCTTATATTTCCCAACCCTTGTCTTGGATTTCTAATTGCATTGCAGATTTTGTTATTTCCGCTTCACTGACACATCATATCCAGCTACCCAGGCAATCACCAGGCCTTTCATGAATTGACATGAATGGGTGTCTTAGAAGAAGAGGAAACACACAAAAGGATGTAGAGCATGTGGTCACCAGGACCAGAGCTCCACACCAGTTTTATACCATCGGCATACAACCAAATTTACTACAAAGTTCGGATCCAACCATCTTCTAGATTTGTATTTATTCATTTGGTAGAAGTTAATAAGTGAGGCAGAATCCTGTCCAGGAACAGAACTTAGCAAGTAGTTGATGGATAAGTGACTTACTCGAGGAACAACACTGACTTTCTAATAGTCCCAGGATGCGTACAGGGATTTGGGCATGGGTAGCTCAATTGTAGAGGTTTTGAACCACTGACTGTAAGGCTGAGAGTTCAAATCCCAGTGCTGCCATTCTGCCTCAGTCGGGCCCTTAAGCAATGTCCTGAACTGTCAATTCCTTCAACAGCTGACCTGGCACTCTGACCCCAGCTTCCGTCCAGCTGGGTCATGCCAAAACACAGTTTCCCTTGAGGGGAAAGAGCGAGCACTGCCACTAATCTAAACCAGCAGTTCTCAAATCTGGTCACAGAGATCCCACCTCTTGTACATATTTTGTTGTTATTATTTGCTCTTGCTCTAACATACAATATAGTCACAATGTGATTTGCGTATTTGCAACGTGATCAGCTTATTCTGCTATTTTATGAAACTGGTTATGTAGAAATGATACTACTGAGACTGATGACTTCTCTTTCATCCTTTTTCACTATTTATGTACATGTGAGCGAGTCTATAGCTGAGGAGTGAACTTTGACGTGCTGTTTATTTATTATTTTTTTCCTCTGCAGCTGTGATCAGTGTGTGTTCACCTACAGACTCTTCCAGGTCGAAGGCAAAGTGTGGAAAACAGAGGTACGAGATAAAGTGTTAATGTGCTCGACAGAGCCGTCTAACAAGTTTTCACACCTTGGACTGTGCATTTGAGTGTTTCTATGTTTATTCCTGTGTGTTTGCATGATTATGATATAAAAAGAAAAGTTCTTTAAGGGTTCTTTGGTTTCCTTAAAGGATTTAACCTGGTACTAAAAGGGTGTGACATAAATCTAATTAGCATGTAGGCCATTTATCAAGGTAGTTAGCTACATAATAATGCATGAGCCTTTTATTGGGTTTTATTAATTGAGCCTATCCATCAGAACAAGGCACCTGGTAGAACTTCATTAGGCTGGTTTCACTGTGGACCAAAAGCACTGTCCAGACTGTGTTCTGCACTGACATGAAAAAATTACAATCTTTCTTACACTAGTTACTAAATGTAACTATAAAAGTATAAAAAGTACAATGGCTCATTCTTTAATAAATAAACTACTGGTAGTGTTGGCGAATTGCTGTGGTGTAAAAGGAATAAAGCACTCGGGGATGTATTTTAATAATTTACTGTAACAGCACAACACAAAGTGTTTCATACCTTGTGTATGACTCCGAGTTTTATAGACAGTGTGTGTAGGAGGAACGATCTGCTTTTTGATCCATGCCTCAGTTTCAGAACCCCTGAAAGTAGGTGTGGGTGTGATCACATGATCGATTGCTGTTCTCTGTGCACTACGAATAACTATAAATCAAAATGTTTAATTTATAAAATGTATAATGTATAATTCATTGTAAAACAAACATTGTACAATTATTAAAAAGAACTACAAAACATCCTTATTCAACATGCTCCCAGTTTTGAAAGGATCCCAGTTTATCTAAAAATATACAGTTCTAAAATAATATAATATAATATAATACACAGTATGATGATGATATAAATAAATATTAGTCATAAAAGGACTTACACTTGTTTATCATCTGTGCTCTGTTTTGTGCAGACGGCTCCCGGTGTGAAAGAGCGACTCTTCCGAAACCTCCAAAACCTTCTGGCTGCGTACCAGGAGCCGAACCAGGGCATCGCCATGCCGCTGCGTTTTCCTGTAAATAATGATCAAGCACGACGCAAGAAACCGCATCCTCTGCCCCGGAAACACATCCCCTGTTAATATGTGCTCTAGAAACTCCTGAGATCCTGACTGTACACACAACGTTGCATTTTGCGTGTGTCTCGCATCCTGATTTCTGTTTTTCTCACTTAAATAACCTGTTTTTAATGCGTTTATTTATGGTTTATTCACCGCACGTTCTCCTCTTCGCCGGGAGGAAGATAAGCGATGCAGAAAGCGAGAACTGCTTCTCAGATTTCTGTAAATTGTGCCATGAGTAATGTACATGATAGAAATACTTTACACATAAGATCATGTTTGGGTTTTTTTTTGGTCCATTTTTTTAAGGTAGAGGTTCAGCAGACATTCTTAAACCTCTCCATATTAAATCAACAAAAAATCAGAACTCTTCCAGGGAGAATTTCCCTTTTTTTTGGCAGCTAAGAACCCATAAGTATTTATTAATATTTTCTTAAGGCTTTATTAATATTTTCTAAAGGCTTTATTCTAAAGGCTTTGATTCCGAGGAACATCCACATCACCTCACACCCTGAGTCACACATCATAAAGACAAAGCTGGATGAATTTAGTCATATCTTCAGCAATTCTGACATTAAATGACACTTAAAACAAATGTAAATAGTGATTTTAAATAATTCAGTGAAAGAATATTTTTGCTAAACTGTATGTAAATGTCACTGGATGTGCTATCAATAAATAATAAGAATTATAAAGACAAAACAAATCTATTTCTTGAAAAAATGATTTTTGTGTTATGCAAATTAGTTGGTTAAGATATTTAATTATCGTTGTGCACCTGAAACAAATCCATTCCGATAGGAGTCAAGACAAAAATAAGCCTTTTAGACTAAAACTAATTTTATTGAACATCATCTCTGTAACTTCATGACTGTTTAAAAAAAATTTTTTTTTTCAAAAGAAACACACAAACTGAACAGAGTGAACTATATATTCATATATTTATTTATCAAAAGTCCCGATGGCCAAAGTGTTTCAGTGTGAATTCCTCTAACTGATAGACAAAGCGATGTTCGGAAACGCCCCCTTAAAAACATTTAAATGATCTGATCACATTTATAATACACACTCATAAGGATGTAGATAAAATTTCCAAAGCATTTCTTTGCCAGTATTATACAGTACGTTAATAAGACTTTGTGTATCCCGCACTCATTCGATCCTCAGGTACTAATAATTTAGTAAAATCTAGGTCATACATATTTGGTACGAAGTATCACCCTGGTCCAAAATAAATATCTGGCCTTGTAAAGGTCTCAGAATTACTTCATGAGGACGATTGTTCCACTGGTTACGCCAACAGAACTCCTGCACGCTCTTAAATCTCACCAGCGATGTCATCAACTGTGTTTTGCGAGTGATCTCAACGGCTAAAACTGATCAGCAGAGAAAAAGATTCGATCCAGATCCGTACGAATCAACTCCCAAAAGTAAACACACTTTCAGGTTTTAGTCTTAACGGGGACCGTTTCTGTCTCAGAGGGCGTAAGCGCTGTTATTCTGGACTACTGCTTTTAAAAACATACCGCTAACACTGATATACACCGTGTGTGTGTGTGGTGGTGTGTGTGTGTGTGTGTGTGTGTGTGTGTGCGATGCATGACTTGCTCTTGTTTTCCATTAGCACTACAAAAAGGCACAAAATGTTCCACATTTCTCCGTCTACATTCTGTAGCAAAAAATTTCCTCTGCACGACTTCATCATAAACATGTTTCCTACTGAACTCCTGACGGTTTTATATTTCACTAATTGGACTCTGTTTCTTCGAGATCAGGAAAAAACGCACACCAGTAAACACGCGATCAAGTCCTCAGATCGTAATCTAAATAGGTGTCGCAGTTTATCACAGTAATACACCTCACTGTACTTCCTACATCATTCACATGAATCTGTTTCATTTCATTATTTCGGTGGAACTGAATCCGAGTCCGACGTGAGACACCACAGCGCCCCCTGGTGGAGGCTTTTCAACATTTCGGACATTTATTAAGAATTTTCTTTTCGATTTAGATGTTTAGATGTCTGCTTTATTTGCATGACTAGGATGTAGGGCTGGCCCGAACACCATTTTACATTCTTTAAATATTCATTGGTATTTTCGAAAGTAATAATAATAATAATAATAATAATAATAATTAAAACAATAACAACATGTTAGTATTTTGGTAAATGCAAAATACCTAAATATATCCGGTAGAAGCGACGATGTATTAATAGTGTACCGTATAGCGATGATAGTGCAAAGGAAATAACATGTAATCTTTGCAACAACGTTTTATTATTGTGCAAACAGAAAGTCAATAATAAACCACAATATCGCATCTGTTTGCTGTCTGGGTATTTAAAAACCCGCCTACGTTGCGAGAATCGAGTCATTTCCGTAGCCGTGCAACAATGACAAATAAAATAAGGTAAAAGTTCAACATAACTGTTGTAGGAGTTCAGCTTGTGCATCCGACTTCAGTCCCCTGAAAGTATAGCTGTGTTTTCATTCAGCTGCTTTTTAAGCAATAATACATTTCATTTGGTGTAAAATTATTTTATATAACCTATTTCTTGCATTAGATATAAACCGATATTTAATTTAATTACGTCTACAGCGTGCTCAGACAGGGAGTACGAAGGTTTCCGAAGACGAATAGAGATACGAATAAGAAACGTAACTAAGAAATACTTGACTTTTTCAATTATTCGGACCAGCCCTCGTACGAAAAAAAAAAAAAGTACTTTAGTACCATATTTACTCATTTTTAAATGAAACATATTTGTTTTTTTCCCTTTAAACCCATGTACATGTGGACTCCATGTTACCTTTTCAAGATATTCTATATTTCAACAAGTTTCAGAACAAATATAAATGTAACATGACGTGGTTACAAAATAAATCGTAAAAATAATAACAACTGTGAAAGGTTACGTCGTTTGTTTGACTTAATATCTTGTTTTACTTCTGGATTTGCGAACACAGTTTACCATCTGAGCATTCAGCTTCTATACACAGCACAGAGATAGACAACGTCAACACTTGATTGTTTTTATTTTTAACGTATAGCTGCTCAAACGAAGTTTTGTTAGCAATAGCAACGATGGTAAAATATTCAGTTGTGTTCAGTTTGTTGTCGAGCAATTCTTCCACGAGTCACTGAGTCACAGCCGTGCTACTGATTTCACCGTTTTCCAAAGAATAATCTCCAAAACATTCCTCTCGGCTCGTTTCTGAATCCGGTCCTGTTAACAAGGCGGGTTGCTTTGTTTTAAATTGTTGTCATGGCAGCAAGATGACCCCCGCCCTCTACCCCGTGATGTCACTGGTTCCTCGGCTTCAGTCCTGCGGTTTTTGTTGCCGTTGGAACCAAACTGAGTTTGCCGGTTAAGGACCGGTTCTTTTGCGGTGGAAAAGCGCAAGGCGGTTGCGGATTAGGCACACAATCAGAGTCAGGAAACACACTCAGCATGCCATTTAAACTAAAGATTCCGGCATGACGTCCAAAAAGAAGAATTCACAATGCCATTTAAGTAGATGATTCCGGAATGCCCTTTAAACGCAAGATTCCAGAAATCACATTTTAAACGCGTGAGTCCGGAATTACGATTTAAACAAGAGATTCCAGAATTCCCGTTTACGGAGACCGTTCCGAAATTCCATTTAAACAGAAAATTCATTCATTTGGCATTTTGAAATGCCATTAACTGCCACCTAAGCAGAAGATTCCTTTGAGTTATTTTAACAGGATATGATGGAATGCCATTTAACCAAAGATTCCGGAAAGCCACTTTTAAACAGAATATTAAAAAGGCTTCAGTAACAGGATATGACGGTAAGCAACATAAATCCTGAAAGTCATTTAAACAGGATGTTAGAGAAATCCCCAATTAAACACAAGATTTCCCGGAATGCCGGTTAAATAGATAATTCCGGAATGCCTTTTAAACTGAAGGCTCCGGAATGCTACTAAAGGTGATCATTTTGGAAACCCACCTCCTAAGCAGATGGTTCCACAGCTGCATTAAAAAAAAATATTTTGGAGTTCTTTTCAAACAGAATAATAATAGTCTCTCTTTTTTTTTAATAAAAAAAAACATGATTCTGGAATGCCATTTAAAGAGCAGATTCTGGAACGTCGCGGAAAAGGATTCGTGGAATGGCATTTATAAAAAAAAAAAAAACATTCTGGAAGGCAGTTTAAACATCAAAAAAAAAAAAAAAAAAAAAGATCCCGGATTGCGATGCAAGTAGACGGCTCAGCAATTCCTTTTAAACGGAAGATTCCGGAATACTGTTTAAGTACATGATTCCGGAATGCTGTTGAAACAGAAGATTGTGGAATGCCTCTTAAACCGGTGCTTCTAGAAGGCCACTGGAGTGAGAGAATGCCGTCGGGCCGTGCAGAACGTGTGGTGCGTGACGTTTCCAATCTAAAGTGTCCATTAAAAGGCTCCATCCGAGGCGTCTGAATCCGAGAAAGCTGAAAGGTAATGTTTTTCCGGAGAATATCCTCAAGTTTTCCGAAGCGCAAGCTCAAGTTTTAGTTCTCTGTCCATTTTAATGTCTATTTAAATTTCTGCAAAGACAGATCAGCATTTCATCCACAGAGCTCGTTTCTATGCAACGTAACACTCATCACTTGCTGAATTTTTTTTTTTCCTAAAAAGACTGCGGGATATTCCGAATATTCACAAGGGCCGTGTTCTTGTCTTTTCACCACAGAGAATAACGAAAGCAGAGACCTTTTGGGTCAAAACAGAAGGCTTTTTGCGTCACAATTGAACCATTAACACAAAAAGAATAAATGTAAAGCTTGCAAACAGGGCACTTCCTTAAATAACGTAATGACACATCGTTTTACCACATTCCAGAGTCAAAGAAGTCTTTCGTGATTTTGTCTTGGCAACATCCTGGAAAGTAAGCTGAGAACTGGTGTGTGTGTGTGTGTGTGTGTGTGTGTGTTTCTGTGTGTGTGTGTGTGTGTGTGTTACCTACGCCCAGCGTCAGTCTGTCTGATTAGCTGTACATTAAACGGACTATCAGCCAGTTCAGGATGCTGTTCGACAGGTAGGATGTAAAATCCATCATAACCCGTGACACGACCCTCTGAAAGAAGCTCCTCCTTCTCTTTCTCCGTCCACGCTTTGACTCCGCCTTCTCCTTCCCGCACCCGTCTCTGCTCCATGAGCCACGCCGCCCGCACAGCCCTCGCTCGCGCAGACTCGATCACTCGCACTCTTTCCTCATCCGGCGTTGCTCCGTAACGCACGTGCAGGCTCAGCGCCCCCTGCTGGAGGACGATTTCTGCGAATCGCCGCGTTTCTCCGCCCATCACTGCGCTCATTTGTGAAACCGACACATTGACACCATTCTCCAGCACTCTGGCTCCGCCCCCAACTCCAACCACGGCGAGGTCTACCTCGAGAGAGCTGGCCTTGCAGAAATAGTGCGTGTCACGTCCAGCGACGGTGAAGTGGAGATCGCTCAAGTAGATGGCGCCTTTCAGGAGTGAGGCCACGCGACGGCCGTCCTCGCTAGCCACACCCACTATCTCTGTCGCAACAACGCCGTCATGGATAGCGAACTTCACACCTTTACCAAAGATGGAGGAGAGGGCAGAGAAGCGTGGGCGGAGCATATGCCTGCTTCCCGGCTTCCCATTTGCTGAGCTCATGGGGAGGCGGTCCAACGAGATGAAGCTCTGAAGACGCTTCTGAAGCTCGCACTGAACTCCCAGAACCACCTGGAGACAGCGAGAAACAGGATATTCAATATATAATGTGTGTTATATAACATTATCTTCATGTCTTTTGCATATTTTGCATATTTCCAGTGAGACCTTGCTCGGTTCCCAGCTGTGTGTTCGTGCCTGTGTGTTCATCATCTCGTATGTGTGTTGGGTTTTCTCCACGGGCAGCGTGGGAAAGCCGGGAACAACGTTATGGAGCTGGAAGCCAAACAGCTGCAGCCAACTGCTAACATCTGTGCGCACACACACACACACACACACACACACACACACACACACACACACACACACACAGAGAGACACACACACATTTTAATTTTCTTTTGAATTTAGAAGTAAAACTCACAGAATGGCATATCCAAGTCATATGGTACTACGGATCCAAAAAAAACCAAAAATCCTTGTTAGAGAAATGCCTCGAAAACAGTAATTATCACAGGTCAGGTTATTTAGCTCATTAACAGACTACCTAGCTACAAGCTAACAGGGAAACCATGGCAACCATGGTTACCTTCTAATGATTAAATGCTACGGGGGAAACGGGGACGAGCCCCTTTCACCTCTCACCTGTTGTGAACCTGGTGACATCTTGAACGTTGCCTAACGGGTTGTTGTTCTTGAACGTGTACAGGTTGAACGGTTTAGGATCTTCGCTCATCTCCGCCCACAGGTCGTGATTGGGCGTTGTCCATCTCCCAGCGACTGTGTCATAGTCACGGCGCCCGATGCGGACGAGCCGGGTGAGGGGGTCGTAGAGCCCTCCGTGGAACCCGAATGGCAGCGCGAAGGCTGGGTTCGAGTCACGGTAGACGTCTCCGTACGGCGTGTAGCGGATCTCTTTGACCACGGTGCCTCGGCTGCTGAAAATGGCGAGCGGCGTCCCTGCCACGTCGCACGCCACGTAAAACTCCTCGCCGCTGCTCATCTCCATAGCGATCAGGTGACCCTGGAGGTCATAGTAGAGCGACGTGATCTCGGAAGCGCCGTGATCGTAAAGATGCGTGACGCGCGTCGGTTCCGTCAGATCGGCATAGAAAAACTGAATCCGTGTCCCGTCACTTGTTTGCGTAAAAACCCGTCTTCCGAGTCCATCGTATCGATAAGAGATGCGGCGGCCTGTTTGTCGATCTAGCGCCCCCTGCAGGTGACCGTTAGCGCTGTAACGGAACACAAGAGTGCCACGTGAGCGCAGGAATCCGTCTTCGTCTACGCGGTACTGGACATCTCCAAGGCGCGTGATGCGATCTCTGAGATCGTAGCGTATAGGTGTTAGCCGGCCATTAACGTTAACGTCACCGTGACTCAGCAGGTTAATATTTCCATTCAGGTCGTAGCCGTAGCGCCACATGGGACGATCGTCAACGGAAACGGATGCCAGCTGGCTGTCGGCATCGTAGCGGTAAGCATGGCGCGTAACATTAGCGTCGACACCCACACGGACGTCACATGCACTGACGCGTCCTGCTCCGTCGTACTGCAGCGTCATCCAGAAGGCTATCGACTTTAGGATCTCGTACTGGACCTCGATGAGCTGTCCGTTAGCGTTGTAGATCTTGGTGTGCTTCATAGCGTGTGTGGTAATCACTTGGTTCAGGTCGTAGCTGATCACGCTGAACTTCCCGAACTGCTCAATACGTCCCGACACGTCCACGTAGCGGTAGAGGTCAATGGGCAGCGGCGTCTCGTTGATCATAGCCTGCATGCTAGTGACGCGGAAATTGTTGTAGCTGTAGTCAAAGCGCGCGTTCACCAAACCCTCCTCGCTAAAACGATAGATCTGCCTTCCCACCAACGGACCTGCGAGAAGTTTAAGCGATTAGCTTTTAGCGTGTACATTCTAAAAATAGGAATATGCCTTCTACATTATAAAGCAGTATGAAGAAGTGTCTTGTCTTTGCTTATCTGGCAACATAAAGGAATATTATATCAGAAAAATAAATGCTAACGTGGCTAACAGTCAACAAAATCTCCAGGTAGGTAACACCAGCTAGCACGAATGATTTGTGGAATTATTCATACACCAATCTGTCCACCTCAGCAAAGTGGAGATGTGGGTTTTTTTGTTTTTTTTTGGTCATCTTTCTGTGCAGTGGATTACTAATGCAAATTCAAATTTGCATAAAAAGGAGAAAATGAAGAAATAATTAGCCACATTAGCAATTTTGATGATTTATCAGCTGTCGCTTTGCCACTCGCTGATGTTGCTAATGTCAGCACAAGGCTGCAGATCCAGGAACAGATCTTCTCTTTTACGCGCTAATGAAAAGTTATGCGGCTCTTAAATCAGCTCTCGTCTCCGAGACACAGGAAATATGAAGCCATGTGCAGAATGAAGGAATATTACACCCTCAAAATGCTAATGTGGCTAATATAAACAGACGCTAGCAGCTCCAGCTAGCATGAGTGACTTTTCTGGAACCTTCTTGTTCTCATTAGGTGCATTTCTCTTTGAATTTGCTAATGTGGTTAACAACTAGCATCATCTAGCAGGAACTAGCATGAGTGACTGGTGGAATATTAGCTGGAATATTAGCTTCTTACTCTAATTACATATATTCTGAAAAATATGAGTACTTAATTATTTATTAACTATTTTATTGCTTTGAAACTTTCACACCTCAGTGAATTAACCTCATAAGATAAAGCATAATACAGTCATAAATGCTAACAGTGAACTAAAGCTAGCATTAACAATTTGCAGAACGTTAGCTAAAAATGGCTACACTTCAGACGCAACACTTCACTAGCATTAGCCAGCATTAGCTTAGTTAACGCTAACGTAATGCCGTAACAGTCCGCGTTTGATTTGCTAGCTAGCTAAGATGAGGTAAAGGTATTACTCTGTAAATAAAACAGTTTGCGGAGGTTATTAACGTTACGCAGAATGTTTAGCTTGATGTTCTCGCTCTCGTTAATATGCTTCCAACCAAACATTTTTATCATCTTAGGCAAAAATAAATAATATATTAGACGTTACTATTCGCTGTCGAAGATTTGACGTTTAGCTTTGTTTACTTTTTTAAATTAGCGTTTTTTTTCATCATTTATTTTTCAGTAGGTGGATAATGTGCACGTGTTACGCTGAAGTTAGCGGTTATGAGCGCACTAAGAATTTCCTGTTGATTAAATATTCCAGTGAGTCATTAATATTTGCGTAGGTTATATATTAATATTTAGCGCTCACCCGTCTGCCGGTATCGTATCGTACACACGAAGCCTTCCTGCATCAGGTGGATGGTCTTCAGAGCGCCGGACGCCTCGTCGTAGGTGAAACTAACCACCGTGGAGTCGTAAAGCACCTCGCTGAGTCGCGCCGCCCGGCCGTATCTGTACACGACACGCCTGCCCGAGCCGAGATACAGCGTCTGCAGGAGGCGTCCGTCGTGGGCGTGGTCCTGAACGATGGAGTGGGCGGAGCCATCAGGGGGCGTGTAGGTGTTGCGGTAGTAGCCGATGGAGAGCGCGGTCTGCAGGCCGTGCTTCACCATGCTGGGAAGAGTGACGGACAGGAGGTGGTCCATCTGATCGAACTCGAACGTGTAGCGACGCTGACTCTGAAGCAACAGCTGGATGGACTGAGAGAGAGAGAGAGAGAGAGAGAGAGAGAGAGAGAGAGAGGAAAAGACGAGAGAAAAAGATTAGAGAGAAAAAAGGAGAGTTCCAAGAAACGTGGTGAAAAAAACAAAAACAATCATCCATTAGCAGGATAACTGGGCAAAACTTTTACTGGGCATTTAAAACCGATTGCGTATTTAAAACTGATTTGAATGTTTTTGAAAAAGCTAGCTATGGTTACGTAAGTTTTTATTTACAACAAATTTTATAATTAGGAATTTTTATATTGGGTATTTACAACAATTTTTTAAATTAGGATTTTTTTTTAATTGGGTATTTACAACAAATATTAAAATGAAGTACATTCTGTACTGGATATTTATAACCAATTGTAAAGTTCGCACAACAGCTAGCTAAGGTTACGAGCATTTAAAACTAGTCTGCTAGCTGGGGTTAAATAAACTACTGCGGTGATGTTTATGATATTTATGATGTTTATGATGTTTATGATTACTATCCTGCGCAATAAGAGTGATTTTTAATAAGAGATTGCGATCATATTTTAAACAGGATAAACGCGTACCTTGTCCATAAAGGTGTAGCTCCAGGTGTTGCCGTTGGCCCAGGTGCGGCTGACGAGCCTGCCGTTGTCGTAGTCCCTGCGCTCGCTCCAGTTCCCTCTCTGGATGACGGAGACGAGGCCCGTGGTGGTGTAGCTCACTTTCACCTCGCTGTATTTGCTGGGGGTCCAGAGCACCGGGAGGCCGAGCTCGTCGTACTGAACGCGCAGCGTGAACTTGCGGTGATCGTCGTAAATCTTCCCCACACGAGTCGCCTGGTTGTAGTCTATAGAGAGCACGTTCCTGTTGTGAGCCTGACACAGACGGAGACGCGGATCATTTACACATCTGTCTCACATCTGTCTCGTATCTTTCTCCAGGCAAAACACGTCACCTGTCACACTCAGAGAGACCGTGTTGGACACGTTCGTCGCGTAAAAAATGTAAGCTTTTATTCTTTAATAACACTTTGAAATGATTCATATACAGATTCATCAAATTGTACAGTTTTCCCAAATGTGTGGCGTGATTTTTATAAAACGTTACCTAAATAATAACCCTGTGGAGTCTTTGAAGTTATATTGTGTTAACTCTATGCGTGTGTGTGTGTGTGTGTGTGTGTGTGCGTGTGTGTGTGTGTGTGTGTGTGTGTGTGTGTGTTACCCGCAGTCTGCGTTCGTACGCGCTGTAGTTCCCTCGACTCTGCTCTCGTCTCTGCCTCCACTCGATCAGACTCGAGCTCTGCTCTCCCGGCAGCGTGATGTTGCACCTGCCCACCGTGGGGTGGATCGCCCCCGGCAACAGCCCCGGCAACGGCCCCGCCCCCATGTTGGGCTCCGTGCTTAGGGTGACGTCCATTCCGCTGGAGTACGTCGCAGACAGAGAGCCGTCTCCGCTCACGCGGTACACACTCGTCGCATGACCTACGGAGGGAGAAAGAGGGTTTCTTTCAGTATTCGATCTGTGGTGCATCATGGGAAAATATCTGCCTACGTTTGGCTATATGTAGTATATTGAAGAATGATCCTGCAAGGAAGTATGTGATACGAGACTCAGCTATTCGTTATTCGATAACTGATTAAAAAAACATTTTTTTCACTTTGATCACACACACACACACACACACACACACACACACCTTGTCGCAGAGTGTACGCCGTGCTGTCCTCGGAGTGGTTAGTGACGGTCACGAAGTGCCCGCGGTCTGAAGTGCACTCCACCCTGACCGACCTCTCCATAGTGCCATGGTAACCGCTGACCTCTCCCGTCGGCAAGGTCACGTTGATCAGGTGACCGTCGTTGTCGTACCTGTGTGAGGAAATGAAGCGTGTCTGCTTTCTATCGGAATATTCAGCAAAAGCCCTGAGAAAATGACATTTTTAAAGCTATTTATCTCACTGGCAAGTGTTTACTCGCCCAAAGCGTCTCCATACATCATCAGAGTAAATCAAAAACAAGGGACTTTTTATGTTAGAAAAAAAAAAAAACACTCAGAGACACGCCCATCCATCCCACTCAGAGACACGCCCATCCATCCCACTCAAAGACACGCCCATCCATCCCACTCAGAGACACGCCCATCCATCCCACTCAGAGACACGCCCATCCATCCCACTCAGAGACACGCCCATCTATCCCACTCAGAGACACGCCCATCTATCCCACTCAAAGACACGCCC
>CM075000.1:16688631-16693631 GCA_037576825.1 Pangasius krempfi
TACCTCAAAATTACCACAGAGTTACCTCAGAAAGCCCAGAGTTACCTCAAAATTACCACAGAGTTACCTCAAAATTACCACAGCTTTACCTCAGAAAGCCCAGAATTACCTCAAAATTACCACAGAGTTACCTCAGAAAGCCCAGAGTTACCTCAAAATTACCACAGAGTTACCTCAAAATTACCACAGTGTTACTGAGGTAAGTCCAGAATTACCTCAAAATTACCACAGATTTACATCAAAATTACCACAGCGTTACCTCAGAAAGCCCAGAATTAGCAGAAAATTACCACAGAGTACCCAAGGTATCTCTTAAATGACCTCAGAATTACCAGAGTTACATTAGAATCACCCGAATTACCTTAAATTTACCTCAGAATTACCTCAGAATTACCCGTGTACCCCCAGAATTACCTCAGAATTACCAGTTACATCAGAATGACCACAGAATGAGTTACCTCAGAATAATGTCAGAATTACAGAGTTATCTATAAATTACCTCAGAACATTTAGGTGACTTGGACTGTTGTTGGGCGACTAAATATTGAACATGAGCTCATTTTTGACTTTGAGTAGAACAATGTTATGAAAATATAAAACATTAAACACCGCGTCTTACCTGCCGTCCCACTGCACATCTCCTGGCAGTGTGTGCGTGCTCCCGGCAAGAAATCGCACTCGCTCAAAAAATGACGCTGGTGGGCGTGGCCTAACGGAGGCTGAGCTCTGCTGGATGATATCACGAGGGTCAGGTGAACCCTGACAGAGTGGAGAGTTCACACACACCTGCTGACCACAGCAATCCGGGTCTGTACAGTCCACTAGGCCGTCTGGAACACACACACACACACACACACACACACACACACACACACACACACACGGTGTATCAGGGAGTGTTTTATGAAAATGTGTATGATATTGTACGGTTGTTTGTATGCTTGTGTAGCACTGTGTGTGTGTGTGTGTGTGTGTGTGTGTGTGTGTGTGTTCTCATTGTTCTGCTCTATTTAAAAGATCTCTGTTTGCATCCCACAGGAAAATAATCCAGAAATGCACAACACACACTTTTCTGTATGCCTGTGTGTGTTTGACAGAATATGACTCTGTGTGTGTGTGTGTGTGTGTGTGTGTGTGTGTGTGTGTGTGTGTGGTGTTTGTGCGTTTTCCTCTGCTATCTAATTAAAGAAAGTCCTTCACTCCATCTTTCCCCTCCAGATGATATAATGAATGGCTGTCATTTACTGACCCCGCCCCCTACTCATTAACGCCGCCTCTTCATTTACCTCCATCGTTGTCGCTGCTATCGCCGCACTGTGTCTCCATGACGACGTTACAGCCGTCTCCGCTCCAGCCGGGTTGGCACACACATCTCCACCCGAACTGGCCGAGGACACACCGGCCGTTACTGTTACACAGACCAGGACACACACCTGAGAGACAGACAGACAGAGAGAGAGAGAGAGAGACAGAGAGAGAGACAGAGAGAAAGACAGAGAGAAAGACACAGAGAGAGAGAGAGAGAGAGAGAGAGAGAGAGAGACAGAGAGAGACAGAGAGAGAGAGAGAGAGAGAGAGAGAGAGAGAGAGAGAGAGAGAGAGAGAGAGAGAGAGAGAGAGAGACAGAGAGAGACAGAGAGAGAGAGAGAGAGAGAGAGAGAGACAGAGAGAGAGAGAGAGACAGAGAGACAGGTGCACATGTGTGAGTATGTGAGTGTGTGTTTTATTTAATACCTACTTCTAAAAGGTCACATGACCTACCTTTATCCAGCAAATCCTGGTAATGAGCTGGAGAAAGAGACAGGATGAGAGTGAGTGCATTATTCACACACACACACACACACACACACACACACACACACACACACACACACACACAGAAAATGCTACACTGAAGCAACAAAAGGCTTTTAAAAAACCTAGAACACAAGCTACTGTGTGTGTGTGTGTGTGTGAGTGTGTGAGTGTGTGAGTGTGTGTGAGTGTGTGAGTGTGTGTGCATGAGTTAGCATGAAGTTCGTTTTGTTCTTTTCGCAGTGTCTCTGCCTCGAGCAACTGTTACCTCCTGATCTCTCTGAGAGAGAGAGAGAGAGAGAAAGAAAGAAGTAGGAGACAGCCAATCTGTTCCCTTCCTCCAAACACACACACGCGCACACACACACACACACACACACACACACACAGACACACACGCACGCACACACACGCACTTACCAATAGTACAGTGTTCTCCCTCCCAGCCGGCGTGACACACACACTGCCCGTCTTTACACTCCCCATGCTCCTCACAGATTGGATGACAGGCCTGTCTGTCACAGGATGGCCCCGCCCACCCATCCTCACACTGGCACCGCCCACCGACACACATGCCATGGACGGTACATGGCACAGGACACACTTCTACAAGGAGAGCGAGAGAGAGGGAGAGAAAAAGAGAGAGAGAGAGAGGGAGAGGGAGATATTAAAGGACAAAATGATTCAGATAAAAGAAAGAAAGGAAGAAAGGAAGAAAGAAAGACCAACACAAGAAAATGGGATAGAGACTGGAGAGATCTGCAAAAAAAACAAAAAAAACAACAAAACCAATAAGAGAAAAAAAGAAGGAAAATAGATGAGAGAAACAAGAAAGAGAAAAAGGTGAATAAAGAAAAAAATTACACAAATAAATAAATAAATAAGAAAGACAAGAAACTAGAAGGAATTAAAGAAAGTAAGAGACAGAAGATAAAACACACTTCCCTTGTGTCTAATGCTTATGAATAAAACATGCAGTAAAAATTCATTACACACTGCTCTCTCTCTCTCTCTCTCTCTCTCTCTCTCTCTGTGGGTGTGTTTGTGTGTGTGTGTGTGTGTGTGTGTGTGTGTGTGTGTGTGTATGTGTTTAAGAGAAGTCGGGTTTAATAATCAGTTAATGACGCTGAAATGGTGTGAAACATTAAGAAAAGCCATTAAACACGAGTGACACACTGCACTTCCTCTCACTCGTTCATCTTGCTCTTTTCTTCTCTTTCTCTCTCTTTTCTCTTTCATTTCTCTTTCATTTCTCCTGCCCTGTGATCTACTGAAGGATAAATCACCTTCTTTAAGGATTCTCAGCCGAACTCTCATTAGCAGGTCGAGAGAAACGGCGTATTCACTCTGATCCCTTTGCCAAATCTCCACCGAGTCCGAAATTATTTTCCGCTTGTTGTTCTCTGTGAGCTGATTAAAGATCCAAACCTCAAACCTCTAACTCCTCCTTGAGGTTTTTGTATTA
Organism: Pangasius krempfi; assembly: GCA_037576825.1. Lineage (NCBI taxonomy): Eukaryota > Metazoa > Chordata > Actinopteri > Siluriformes > Pangasiidae > Pangasius > Pangasius krempfi. The sequence continues at coordinate 16,691,891 of CM075000.1, forward strand.
AAAAAACCTGGTAAATAAAACAAAAGTGCAAGGTTTTCTTTGCTAGGCTGAACCTCCACTACTGGATAAAATGAAACCTGCGCAGTTTAGACGTGCAGTAAGTGTACCAACATTTGTTAGCTACATTAGCATCGTAGCTTTAATGCAAATCGACGAGGGAACTAAGATAGGTTTCCATTTCAAACATTAATCCAGGAGCTTTAGCCCTGGAACTTTTGACCAAATATTTTAATCAAGGAGCTTTAGTTCAGGAACCTTAAAGCCAGAACTTTAGCCAAAAATTTAATCCAGGGGCTTTGGTCCAGGAACCATAGTCCAGGAACTTTAATTCAGAAATCTCAGAGCAGGAATTTTAATTCAGAAATCTTTAGGTCAAAAACTTTAATTCAGAATCTTAGACCTGGAACTTTAAACCAAAAAGTTTAGTCCAGGAACTAATAAAAGCCCAGTATGAAAACTTTCTTTTCAAAACTTTTAAAATTTATTGATTTTATTTTTTTAATTTCAAGATTTTCCATTTGCACTTTCAGAATTCACATTAATGAGCTGGAAAAAAAAAAAAAGCCATATTGTATATATTAAATTTTTGTATCCATCTGTTTACCTCTTTTGTTAGCTTTTCCTTTTTACATATTTTTTTACGTTACAACATTGTTGCTCCAGACACATGGCAGTGAATCATACGTTAAACTTTAAATTTGCACTGAAATCATTTTTAATATCCACATACTTGTGAATTTAATGAGTTGAAGATGAATAATAGCGTACTCGCGGCAGCCGGCGGCCTATCAGGTGCCTCGAGCTCGTCCAGCCGACCAATCACAGCGCAGTAACACCGTATGCGTGTTCAAATATTCACCTTCTTTAATCACGGCATTAGAATTTTAAAACCTACATAAGAAGCTGATGTAGTTCTCCTCAATCATGTTCTATCTTTCTTTCTTCCTCTTCTCTCTGGTTATCCTTCGCTTTATTGTCCTGATGTAAAATCAATCATATATATTTATATAATGAGGCAACACTTTGCACGAGGCTTGTGTTCATAAATCACCGCGTTTGCGCTCCAGCAGTTAGAATGATTTATGAATTCAGGCTTCGTGGAAAGTCTGCCGGTTTCTGGAAGCCGTCTCTCTCAGTTTCCCTCCTCGTCTCGTTCCCCGTCTGTCTGAATATCGCTCTTCATCGATACATACCGCATTACACGTGATCGCAGGTCGATACACACCTCATCATATCTAATCACTGATCAATGACATCCGCAGCATCGTCTTACAACAAAATCAATTTCACAAACGTGTTTTAAGGAGGAAAGTGAAGTTTTTAAGTCGATAGTAATTGTGTCAGCAAATTTCACTCTGAAAAAGCTCTTGTGATCATTTCCATTCCCTTGGCTGCAGTTCTCTGATTGAAAATTATTTTCAAAAAAGTTGAGAAACAGAGTAAAAGAAAGAGGCTGCCAGTTTCACTTCCTGATGTTACATCCTTCTCCAGCTTCTTCTTGAACATGCCTCTGATCATTAGCTTTTTCTTACTGAGGAGCTTTAGGAACCTTAGCCTAGCTTTCACAGCCTGGAAACTTCAGACTGCAAATTTTAGCCCAAGAATTTTAGCCTGATATCCTTAGTCCAGAAAGTCTAGCACAGAAACTTTAGATTCAGGAATTCAGCTCAGCATCTTCAGACCAAGAACTTAGCCTAGGAATGCGAGGTCAGGAACTTTAGACGTGGAACTTCAACCTCAC
>CM075000.1:16701131-16708631 GCA_037576825.1 Pangasius krempfi
TATCTACAGAATTGCAACATACACGCAGTAAATTAGTACAGTGTAAAGATGCACATCAGACACCACAGCCCAGGCTCAGGCAGCACAGCGTGATCGAGAGTGACCTGGAATAGCCTAAAATGACCCAAGTGATCTAGAAGAACCTTTCATGATCTACAACGATCTGGTAATTTAAAGTGATCTAGAATGACCTCTGGACAAATCAAGAATGATCACCAACGATCTAGAATGACCCAAGACGATCTGGAATTGCCTAGAACAAATCTAGAATGATCTACAATGATCAAGAATGATTTATAATTATCAGTGGTGATCCAGTGGAATGAACCTAGAATGACACGGAATAATCTTGATAGACCCACAGTGGTCAGAAAGGTCCACGATGACCTAGAACGAAGATCTAGAAGATCTAGAAGAATGTAGAAGGGTTAGGGTGATGTAGAATGAACGGTGATGGCGATCTAGAATGAGATGCGCCGGTGATATTAAGAGCAGTAGACAGAGTAAAAGCGATATACGTCACATATCCATGTGTTTTAGTGATGGCAGCTTTCCCGTGGTGAATTATGTCATTTCGATAAGCATCACACAACCTGTCCAATCACCTCCCGATTAGATTTTACAGGGAGTTATAAAAGGTTTAAAATGTGTATTATTTAGTGTATTACGGCGCGGATGTTGTTTATTCCCACTGAGCTGTCAGACGGATTATTAACAGATTATGAGTGTGCACATAAACATGGCCACCGTGCTCGCCGTGACACCCCATTAAACATTAAACCTCACAGCTTATTGGTTATTACTGTACACTCTATAGTGACCATATCCAAGGCAGAAGAGTGAGACACAAACACCAACACCAAGTGACACACTAAAGCCCTGTGGAAGAAAAGGAAGAAAGCCAGGAAGCCGTGTACATGAAACGGAGTCCTAAATACAGCAATAAATAAAATAATCTCTTAAAATATTCATCACGAAGTAGGTCACAGACGCCGTGCACAAACATACTAACTATATGATATTAGAGGGCGAGTAAAATTTCGCCTCTGGAGCCAAATAGGTCACGGCTGCCGCTGACAGCACTTCTGCTGTGTAGTGTTTTTCCTGCTTTAGCACACCTCATCAGTCAACGCTGATGAGTTCGAGCAGGAAAAACATGTAATTATGCAAATTCAGCCAGCCCTGCTTTAGCGCTTCCTCTGATTTAGATTTGGTTGTGTTTCTGGGTGAAAGCTATTGATTTTTCTCCCTCTTTATATGTGTGTGTGTGTGTGTGTGTCTGTGTGTGTGTGTGTGTGTGTTAAAAACAACCCGTCTGCACCGTCATGGAAAGTTATTCTTACAGAGTTGCCAGAGGATGTAATTTCACAAGCGAGTCATTTGCATTTGGGCGCTCGTTTAAAGCCAGTGTGGCCTTTTTTCTTTTTCTTTTTTTCTTTCTGAAAACACGGTCAGGATTTTTCCCCCACAGGCTATGTTAAAAACTTAATTTATTATATTGCACTCGGCCGGGCTGGTGAAAAGCGGCGCTGCAGATGGCTCAGAGATATGAATGTGTTTTCTTATTTACCCTCTTGTTTCTCTAATGGAGGAACGAGACCTTGCCCTCCTAGAAAAGGCCACTCCGGTCACTTGCGCTAGTCAGGATGAAGGCTAGCACTATTATTATTTTTTTTTGCAAGCATGTTTTGCTGAAATGAACCGTGCCATTTTGAAATGCCACCATTTGCAATGCTGCCCCGCGCTCGAGCTTCAACAACAAAACCTTCGGATTTGAAGTTTTATAGAGTTTGATATATACGCTGCGTAAAACAAAACACACCTTATTCGCTACACAGAGCACTGTTTTGGAGTCCGCCATCTTGATTCTTAAGTTCTTAATGCTAGCCGCTGGATCTTCAGCCATTTATAGCGAGTTACTCTTTATTAGTTACAATATACATCAGGTGACCTTTGACCTCATGGCCCACAGCTTTTCTCATCCGGTGGTAGAAAACCAGCATGGACAACACAGAAAGACTTAGAATGCCACAGAATTATATACAATAACAGGGATTCATCTAATATTCTTTAGAATGATCTAGAATAAAATTCTCTAGCATGGAACAGAACGACACAGAATAACCTGCGCAGAATGATCTAGAATCACGTGCAATGATCTAGATTTACCTAGAATGACTGAGGATGATCTAAAATGCTCTGGAAAGAGCTAGATACATACAGAGTAACCTATCATGGCATAAAATAGAATGATCTAGAATTCCCTGGAATGACTTAGCATGAGCTAGGATGAACTAGCATGACACAGAATAACCTAGAATGATCTAGATTTATCTAGAACGATGTAGACTTGTTTAGAATGACCTAGAACGTCCAGGACTGTCGACTGATCTAGAATTACTTGCAATGATCTGAAATGCTCTAGAATGACCTAAAATAATATAGAATAACCGCGACAATAATCCAGAGTGAAGAATTAGCAGAACAGCTTATAAAGACTTAGAATGATCTAGAATGACCTATAATGTCCACAAATGACCCACAGTGCTATAGACTAACCCATCAAGACGTAGAACTATCTGGATTTATCTATATATTTATCTATAATCATCCAGAACGAAGCTGAAATATTTACAGTGATCTAGGATCTGTGGAAAGATCTAGAATGACCTAGAAATGTTTAGAATGAAGTAGAATTAATTACAACCATCCAGGACGTCCAGGAATGATCCACATGGTCTAGAATTGCTTACAATGATCTAAGAAAGACTTAGCATGACCGAAGATTATCCAGAGTTATCTAGAATGAAGCAGAAATCTTGAGAATGATGACGAGTATGGCAATGGAATAACCTAGAATGATCAATAATGTCCGGGATCTAGATCATTCTAGATGATCTAGATCGATCTCGAAAGTCATACAATGCTCTATAATGACACCGAATATATAAAATCAATAAAAACCGTCCCGCCCACATCTCCAGTTGAGACCAATTATGATTTGGAGTGATGTAGCTGAGGTTTACGCAACCACGCTGACTTTCCTACATCTTTATTCAGTGTTTTTTCTAGTATTTACGGTTCATATTTATATAAAAAATATCAGGATTTAATCCAAATAAAGATAAGGATAAGGATATTTACAGCACTAAGTGTCATTGCATCATTAGCTAACGAGGTCACAGTCGCTAACTTACTGGCAATGGCTAATACTAACTCGCATTGACGATGGAGCACGAGATAATTTGTTCATTTTACAAACCAAATATTTCTAGACCTCCTTCTTTCGTAACACTGTTACTACATTTTGAGCGCTGTAAGTTATATTCATCAGTAAAACAAGCAGGAAGTGCCACTTTCTCGTTCCCCCCTCACTCACAGTCAAACGGACAGCGTGACTCAGGAGGAGCACTCGTCCATCATGCGGTGCACTTCACTTTTAAGATGACTGGTGACCTGCACTTACAGTCCTCCATCATTGTTATTACTATCAAAACGGTGTCATCCTCAAACAACCTGAAATCAAAACTGACCTTTTTCTTTTTCCACCTTGTTAGCTCATGTCCTTGGTCACATTGCAGCACGATTCATCCGCACTAATCACTTCAGAGACTAAAGTACGTTCTTTGTCTGAAATCTTCCACTAAAGTGCTGAGATATATATATATATTTATATTTATATTTATTTATATATATATATATAAAGCCAATAATTTCACATCAGGTTTCACCTCCCGTCCCAAACCCACAATCATGTTATCCTTCTAAATAATTAATTTCCATAAAAAATAAAAAGAGAATTCACTCGAATCCGTTTCTAAGGTTCACAGGATCATTAAGGATTTGAAGTTTTCTAAGAGTCCCTGATAAAACTCATCTGGTTGTCTATAAATAAAAATGACTTTCCTTTCCATCAGGTTTCTATCCCTGCATTTCATGCAGCTTGTATTATCAAAGCAAATGTAATTACGTACTATTCAGTTTCTTCTTGGACACACTCGTCTTTCATGACTGCTATTGTGGCACGCTGTTCATTAAAAATATGAAATGTATGTATAATTTATTTATTACTGCAATGCCACAGCAACAAGCTATGCAGCTCAAAGAGCTAAAAAAAAAAAAGTGAGCTGAATAAGATGTTTTCAATATATAACCTCCTCCTTTCTTCTTTCTGACTCTAAGAGGTCAAAAAAACAAACAAAAAAAAAAACACGACAAAGCAGCCGAAGGACACAAACACTTGAAAATCAAAATAAAAGGCTCGGCCCACATACAAAGCTTTGAAAAATTCAATTTGCGGAGTACAATGCACAACAAAACCCCAAACCAAAACAACATCAACACTATAATACAAATTTATGCTCACAAATACATCACAAATATGATTAAAGACTCAAAATGGAGTCTTTAGAGTCCAGTAGAACTGAAGGTTTGATAATAAATAAATCCACGTCCAATCCGATATCAGGATTTTCGGCACATCAACATCAGGATGATGTTAAAGGCATATAAGATTGAGCCCAAGTGCTCGGGACGAGAAACTTCATCATTCATCACTCGTCATCATTCAAACATTTCTGAATGAAATAATTAGCTTAAACGCTGAGGCAAAAGCGAGTCAAGAAAAAAGCAGTTTGTACAGACATGAATGTGTGACAAAAAATATACACACCTTCATATTTATTACCCTGTGCAATGCAAAATTACTTTGTTTCCTCACAAAGTAAACTTTACAGAGCCGATTGACTGCTTTACCACAGACCGGGGGATTGGGGTAACTGCGTTCATAGGTTTCTGAACATTATGACCTGCGTTACTTCGGGCGGAAATGCAACAGTGATCCGAGGACCTCGGAAGATCAGCGCAAGCTGTTTTTCACCCTCGGTCATGCAGCGAAGCACTCAGATTGATCGTATATCAATGAAAATAATCCTTTTTCTGCTTTGTTTACTGGAGTTCTGAAAACTAGAGATGATCCTGAACTGAAATATCTCTCTGCTGCATGTTTAACGTGTCTGTCTAGCATTTTAAAATGAACATGGAGGACACTGAAACATTCTGTTGTGCCAGTTTTGTTCCATTGGATGTTATCAGGCCATTTTAAACTTCTGTGCACACAGACAGCGCGGGACATTTTAAAAGTCGTTATCTGATTATAAACTGAACTGATTAGACTTATGTACGTTTCGCTACGGCACACAGCTATCAAAGAAAGCACATTTAGCTAGAGAGGTTGCATTTATCCCGGCGTTGGTTAAACTGGCTCCTTACATAACGCGATATCCGAGAGTTAGATAGTAGACTAAATAAAATACCGCGTCTCCAGGCTGTTTTGCTGTAATCAGACTTCAGACTTCACACCACACCAGCGTTCTTCCCCTAGCCATCATCCCGCTCACTAGCTACACTGCAGATTTATTAAAGATTTCATCTGGATCTTGGCTGGTGAGGAAGCGCATACAGTAAACGATCCCTTAATGCAGATCACGTGCCCCTTTACCTGTCGGCTTCATCCTGCTCTAAGAAGGGTGCATTTAATAATTCGGTTAGCGTTCGGTCTTAATGTAAATAAAACCGAGCCAGCTGACGTCAATGCTAAAATCCTGCATCAAATTGAGATTGACTGGCCGAGAGAAGGCATTAGATATCTCGGTATTTTTATACCCCTGTCGATAGACAGACTACGCCACGCCAACTACGGAAAGCTAATCCATAAACTCACAAATGATCGGCTGGCATTACCTCCATTACTGCCAGGACCAAGAGGAGCCCAAAAGAGCAGCCGGTTTCTCGCACTACCTACGAGGAAGTGTTTATTATAACTAAAATGGAAGCACCTGCATTCCCAGTAAGTCCAGATGCCATTTCACTCCATCACACCACGCCATAGTTGATTATTTTACTATAACAGCATGTCACCATGTGGTTTATTCCTTATTTCACAGATGAAAGAGTGCCCCGAGACACTTTTCTATCCTGGCCAAAGTCATTTTTAAAGTAAGAGTACTTTTACCTGAGAAAGGTGTTTTCGATCTCCCGGATCCCATCGAGGAGAGAAATTGTTCTATATGAACTCTAACCAGCGGGTTCCTTCCCTTCTTTGTGAATAACAGTTATGATGGCGTCTCTCCAGGAGGGAGCTCGACAAGCTGTATCTAAAAGATATAGTTGTAATAATCGAGGCAATATTACCTCTGTAAATCTTCTCCGTGTCACGGCCCGGGCTTTTATCATCTTTTACATGTGTAATAGCCACTCAAATTTCCTAATCACACTCAGGTTTTTAAATTGGTCTGGGTTAAACAGGATTTAGAGCCAGATGTAAGTACACCAGGAGCCACTGCGCAAAGAAAGTGAGAAATGTACAAGCTGTACCGAGTCACGCACTGAGCCTGGACTCGACCGCACAGGCGTCACGAAGCAGAAAGATCAGGACTAACGAGGAAGCGCAGGTTCAGTCAGAGAGATAAACAGCGAGCGCGCGCTGGATCGTGTCAACATACCGTGACGATTAAGGGGTGCGAAATTTTAAAAACACACGAGTCAGAGTGAAAATTAAAAGGGAAAATATTATTTTAAAAAAATAAAATCTGCTAATTGAAAGATATTTTGGAGAACAACTTTTCCGTAAATCTCTTACGCTACTGATCACAGGGATTCCAGAACTAGGGGCCGTGGGGCACCTGAGTCACAACTGGGGTCTCAGCTCGTTTTATTCTTTTATACAATGAATATTATGAATATTGAGTTATGACCTGTAAGTTCCTCCAAATGACTGAACAACTCACTGAATAACTGACTGAATAACTGACTGACTGAATAATCGAATAAATAACTGACTGAATAACTAACCGACTGTCTCACTGACTGAATAACTGACTCACTGTCTCACTGACTGACTCATTCACTGACTGACTGACTCACTGACTGACTCACTGAATAACTGACCGACTGTGTCACTGACTCACTGAATGACTCACTCACTGACTGAATAAATAATTGAATAAATAACTGACCGACTGTCTCACTTACTCACTGACTGACTGACTCACTGACTCACTGAATGACTCACTCACTGACTCACTGACTTTATAACTGACCAACTGACTCACTGACTGACTCACTGACTGACTGACTCACTGACTGACTGTTAGAAGAGAACACAGAAATATGCTGAAACAGTTATTGAATATGGATTGCTAATCCTAAACAATGAATCTGAAATTAAAAGGATGTAGGGCTCATGGCTTGGGGTCACGGAAAATCCGTACTGTCCACTTCCAGTCGTTTGCCCAAAAGTTTTGGAACCCCTGATTTATCACGTAAGCTGAAGGAGAGAGTGGCTGTGAGGAAGGGTGGCCCACTGAGCTAAAATAAATAAATAAACAAACAAACAAATAAATAAACAAATAAATAAAAGGAAGGAAGGCGGCGGTGTGCAGCAACGCTCATATAGAGTGCCGTCTGGGTTCGCTCTTGTCAGCAGTGTCATGTCGCTCT
>CM075000.1:16712416-16722416 GCA_037576825.1 Pangasius krempfi
CACACACACTCACACACACTCACACACACTCACACACACTCACACACACTCACACACACTCACACTCACACTCACACACACACTCACACACACACTCACACACACTCACACTCACACACACTACACAATATGGACAGAATAATAAACAGAGATTATTGCTCCATGTTTTCCTTGCGCAGGGGCCATGTAATCTTCTCTGTATCGTTCCAATTTTAGTATATGTGCTGCAGACCACCACCTTTAAACACTTGCCTTTAAACCAGAATATTTTCAGGGACAGAAAATACGCACCGAATAATGAAATAGCGTTTTTTTCCCCCTTTGTTCTCTTCATGTGTAATATGATGTAACAAAAAAGACAATTTAAAAATGGACAATAAAATAACTAATATGATGTATATGAATGAGAAGATGGCGAGTTTTGAAATAAATCTAATAAATAATAAATCACGGGATTAATTTTTAAAAAAAAAACGGCTTCCACACTCGTTATTCAGCAGCTTACAGAATAGCACTTGATCCAGCACAGACTGTAATTTCGCGTTTTTAAAAAAAATTTATTATTTTTTTTACATCGTGCTGTTTTACAGCAGTTACTCTATCACTTCATTTGCTCATTTGATTTGTTGAATTTAGGAAATAATGCAGATTTTCGTGTTCATTCGATGCGCTTTCCTGTAAAGAAAACATGCTCATGGTTTGAAGGATAAGCTGACCAAGCGCTCATCTGCCACGCTTACAGCTCAGTACCATAAAAAAAAAAACCTAGCCTTGCATGTCTTTATTTTTCTTATATCTCTATACACATTTAATCAGAGGTCATACATGACAGGATAAGACGAAACAAAGATTGTACGTTTTTCTTCCATTTTTTTGTACCTAATTTGCGAAGAATTGAGAAAATCTAAATTCATATGTTGGTTGGAATTGCGTCCCTGATGATGTACACTTTAGAAAATGAACGATCGTTAGCTAGTGTGAAGATAGGGTTAATCACGGTCTAAAACCAGATAACAGAACGGCTAACCGGTTAACTAGCTATAACGTAATCCTCGCTACGTCCTAATTTACTCCAAAAATCCCCTTTAGTTACGTGACTTTATCATAACCTCATCTTCACAGCTCAGGCATCTCGTTTTTGCTGTATTCAGCCAGATCGGTGCTTCATTTAAGTTTACGTTACACACAACTTCGTATAAAAACATGAGAATAAGATTAGCTGTAACTACAGCAGCTGCAATGCACTGTGGGAAACTTTATTCTGTAGATAATGTAAAGTAAAGGAAAGTAATTGGACCTAATAACCCAAAAGAAAGTGTAGTGTGTGTGAGTGTGTGTGGGCTGCATGATACATTTCAGGCTAATCAATATTGCTATATTAGCCTGCGCAATATTTCTCCTTTCATCTCCTCTCGCTATCACAAGCCCACCGTCTCCCTTCATCCTCTCGTCCTAATGAAAGTCGGATATTGGAAAGTACACTCGAGCGTGCGTGTAGTGCAGTGTGTGTGTGTAGTGTGTGTAGTGTGTGTAGTGCGTGTGTGTAGTGTGCTCTGCCGTGAGTTCTTTAGAATGTAATAAAATTGGGCAAATAAGGATATTGGTTTCTCTGCAGAGTGCAGAGTCTACATCATTCTCTTTAATCCCTCTTTCTCGCTCGCTCTCTCTCTCTTATTCCGTCTGTATGTCTCTCGCCCGTCTCCCAACACTCATAAACACTGGAAGGCCTTTAACAGAACTGTAAATATAAAAAATATTAAGAAAGATGACGGCTTTTATCCTCTCTCTGATCGTCTTTCGGCCGACGTCGTGTGGCGCGTTCAGTCTCCCGCTCGCCTGCAGTGTATTGAGGCGAAGCTATTATTCCGTTATGATATGGTACGTCCTGTTCTCCTGCACGGAATCCGAGATTGAAAGATACAGAGAGCGAGTGTGTGTGTGTGTGTGTGTGAGAGAGAGAGAGAGAGAGAGAGAGAGAGCGAGAGATGGAGAAACGATGAGGTGGAAAGAAATGTTTCTGAGGCCAAATTGTTGAGAGTTCAAATCGCACAACTGACGCAGAGCCAATATGGTGTATGCGCATAGCTAATGATGATGTGGCAAAACAATACAAACCTGAGACGGGAAAAATTCAGCTGCATGTGCATTTGGACACGATGTTCCAGCAGGCTGATTGACTGACCTACGCTCACACTAGCAAGCGACAAAGTGGCGGCTGATCGTCCATTTTCTACGTACGTATGCGACATGGAGCCACAATTTCAGCTACATCCGCAGTGATTTTCTCACTTCTACGCAAATTAGCTCTGATGCTCCAAAGAAGCGACAAATCCAAACAACGGCCTTGAGCGATTCCTGGAACTGATCCTGTGGTGCGTGTGGGCCGACGTTTCGTCAGTTCCCTGCTCAAAATTTTAGCTCCTATTCCTGCGAATAGTTTGGAAGAAAAACTTAAAGCGCGGTTTCATCTTATTCTGTCACGCACGACCTCTTACTAACCGCGTAGGAAGAAAACTAAAGCTTGGAAGGAAGTGGCAGAGATCAGTGGTGCATCCAGCGAGCGTGTGTAGCTAGTACATTTAGCTTTGCTAATGCAATCAGAGGAGGAAGTTGGTGTGAAGCCGAGCACGTAACACGTAAATCAAACTGAGCTTCACACTGATTAGAGTGCTGTTAAACTAGTTAGCTGTAGAGGAGTTAGCGCCATATACTTGTTCTTCGCTCTGCAATCTCTTTTCATGATGCAGTTAAACCATGACATGATTTAAGTCACGTATTGTTTACAGCCAATATACTGCAAGATGGAGTTCTATCGACACTCCTCTCTCTCTCCCTCTCTCTCTCTCTCTCTCTCTCTCCCCGTTGCTCTTTCCCTCTTCACCCCATCACTTGGAAAGTGTAAAATGGCCGCTGATAGAGGACATCAACATTCTAAAAGAGATGTTGACCTTTCCCTGCCCCGGGTAACCAGCCTGACGACGGCCAAACTCTTTTTATTTATTTATTTATTATTTTTTTTTATAAAGGTTCCTGGCAGTAATTCGTTGTAATCCCCGTGTGACTCGCGTTTGTAGAACACCTCAAGGCTTTGTTTTCAATCGATCAGCGTGACACGGAGTCAGGGAGAGTTTTATTTCCCTGCCTCTTCAGAATCGGGTTTCGGTGTTAATTCATTACTCTCTTCTGTCATTTTTCAGCAAAATAACCCAGAAAACCCAAGCGTTACGCCGTCCCCCCTTTAGCCCTCACGCAGCCGATCAGCTGAGACATGTTCAGCGCTTCAAGTTTGCTTCTTCTCGTTTTGCACTGAAGCTACAAAGCTAATGCTGCTAACTAATGAAAGCGTGTAGCCTCCGGTTTAGCATCATATTCCATATTTCCTGATCATGTGACACTGTAATTCATGGAGCTGCCATGAAAAGAGAATCCGCTGAGGAACGGAGGCGTAAGCTTTCAGGAGATTTCTAGAAGTCGCCATTTCCTCAGGAAAACAAAACCTCATTCCAGGAAATGAATAAGAATCTGAACTGTTCATTTCCTCTGAAGTATTCCGGAATGTCCGGATACACAGATCAACGTTCCTGTGTACAGTGAATCCATACGGAGGTCCACGAGAACCTTCTCGCGTTCACCTCATTTCCTTTTTCAAGGTTTTGACCTATTTTTTTTTTTTTTTATACCATTTTATTATATATTTTTTCTTCTTCTATAGCACTCACTCTGTGTGTGTGTCTGTGTGTGTGTGTGTGTGTGTGATCTCTGATTTTTTATCATGTCTCTCAACTCATAAGACCCTCAGGGTGTGTTTTTCATCTCGTAAACACACACACACACACACACACACACACACACACACACACACAAAAGAGTTTGATTTATATTTGATGTGTGACACATGAAAGAGGAATACGTTACTCTTCATGTGTTAGCTGCTATCAAAAGGGTAAATTATCCACCGTTCCACAGGGACAGAATGTGTGTGTGTGTGTGTGTGTGTGTGTGAGTGTGTGAGTGTGTGTGTGTGTGTGAAAATATGTTACTCCTGTTTATTGGGCAGTTTTATTGCGCAGATTATGTAAAGTCTGTAGTAAATGTCTCTCTCACACAAACACACGGCTAATTATAGGACAGTGCATGCCTGGTCATTAAACACCTGAATGGCCTAGAGGTGTCTCTCTCTCCTTCTTTCACACACAGCCACACACACGTGCACACACACACACACACACACACACACGCACGTGCACACGCACGCACGTGCGTGCACACACACTGATCGCCATTTGTTCTCTACAGAGACTGCTGCTTAATTAAGGCATAAATGGAAGCACATGCACCTCACGGTCAAACACACACACACACACACACACTCACCCTGTGCCAGCTCAGCTCTCCACAGAACAACACAACACACACACACACACACACACACACACACACACACACACACACACACACACACACACACACACACACACACACTCTCTCTCTCTCTCTCTCTCTTCCAGTGTGCTTAAAAATGCTTGCCTGTTCCCTCAAGGCTAATAACTGAAGCATTTACATGAGAGCTCATTAAAAGATAAAGTGTAAGACAAAATTATTAAATTGTAACTTCATTTATTAAATTTAAACAACATCAGAGGATGAGGTTCTTGTCTAGAAGGTTGAGGGTTTTAATCCCAGAACTGCCACAGGTTTTCCCTCGGATTCAGCTCTAACAGCTCTAACACGCTATTATGAGCATTTTAGAACAACGCAGTCTTATGAAAGAGAAAATGGAGTTTTAATGAGAACATCTCGTAGAAGAAACATCATTAGCGCAGGATCTTTGACCCTCAGGCACATTATTAACTACACTTTCTCTGACCAAGCACAGTTCGGCATAAAAGAGTTGGCACTCTTGCGCTCAGCCACTGGAAAAACTCATTTACACCCCAGCGCTGCTGAATTCTTGATTCTGATTGGTCAGAAGGTGTTGATTAATTATCTATAACGGCAGCACAGGGAGAAGCGCAGATGCTAATCACAGGTTAAAATTAATGCACTTGTGCCTAGGAAATTTGTGACTACCCCCACCCAAGGACCATGTGACTTCTCTGAAGGCCAACACCTACCTAGAAACCGAGTGCATAAAGAGGTACCTGCCTCCGAGGAACCTCATTCTTACCACAAACCTCATTCCTACCCAGGGACCTTGTGACTATCCCCACCCCAGAATCACGTGTCTTCTCTGGTAGCCCTTAACTACCCAGAAACCCTGTGACTACATTGAAACCTTCCTCTCGGGGACTCCATACCTCCTCAGAAACCAGCCTAACAAGGATCCGCTTCATATTTCCACAAGAACCAAGTGTGTCTGTAGGTATCTGCCTCCCAGGAACCTAATTCTTTCCAAGAAATCTCATTCCTACCCAGGAACCTTTTGACTATCCCTACCCAGAAAACCATGCTTTCTCTGGAAGCCCATACCTACCCAGAAACCCTGTGACTACCCTGGAACCTGCTTCCCTTGGACTCAGAAACCTCATGTTTGCCCATGTGGAACTATGTGCCTACCCAGAAACCAGAAAAAAAAAAACTACCTAGGAATTCTGTTGCCAGATATCAAAAATAATCTGCATCAGATCTGGATATGACTGGATCGTAGGCAGAAACATTCCAGTGTCAGCTGATACTTAAGTACCGAGTAAGCACATATGATTATCACGATTATCCTGTCATGGCCTGTGACGACCCAGGAGCTCTGTGCCTACCCAAGGACCTACTGAGAAAGTCTGTACGCAACCAACAATCCATACCGAACCAGGAAGCATCCTACCCAGGAACTTGCCTCCCAGGGTCTCCATCATTTCCCAGAAATCTCATACCTAACCACCACCCTGTCCCCCAGAAACACTACTCCTATCCCCATATCTCACGCCTACCAAGGGACTACGTGCTATAAAGAAACTGTTACTGGGAACCACGTGATTCCTGGCTTGTACCTACCCAGGAATACTGGACCTCCCCAGGTGCCTACTGATAAACTCTGCACGTAACCAAGAACCCATACCTACTAAGGAAACATCCTCACCAGGAAGCCAGTGCCTACTCAGTACCCCGCCTCCCAGAAACACTATTCCTACCCAGAAAGCTCATGTCTATCCTGGGACCTACTCACAAACTCATAAACAGAATGTTCTACCCTGGGACCTACTGATAAACTCTGTATCTCACCACAGAACGTTCTACCCTGGAACCAAACACCTACACATGCATCTGTTTACCTAGGAGCCCAGAAAGCAAGATGATCTTTCTGAGACCTGGATGTGATTATGAGTTATGCAGAGCTGCTGGATCAGAGGTGGATCCATTCCACAGTCTGCAAGCACAATATTAAACTCGAGTTTACGAACTTTTGCATTTATGTTCTCATCAGTCACATGGATAAATAATTTCGTCTCGCCTTTTCCTTGCCGCCGGCTGTGTTTTCAATCCTCATCTTATCGAGGCGAGGCGTTAGACTTGTTATTACAACACTCCGGCTTTTTTTCTCCTCGCTCTCTAAAACAAAAAATCTGAATCAAACGCTAGCATCTGGAATTACACAGTGCAGAGAGTACTGTATGACCTTTGACCCCAGACATTATTAACTGCACTTCCTTCAAACGGTAATTCCAGAAAGCTTTGCCCAAACATGACTGGGTGAAATGCATCATTATTCTGGTGCTGTCTCTCACTCTCTCTCTCTCTCTCTCTCTCTCTCTCTCTCTCTCTCTCTCTCTTTTTTTTTTTAAGCGGAAGCATGAGCGTACAACTGTTTTAAACGGAGTTACGGCGGATCGGCTTGTGTTTAAATCACACACACATGCACGCGCACTCACACACACACACACACACACACACACACACACACACACACACACACACACACACACACACACACACAAGTGACTTGGCTCAACAAAAGTTTAACACCATTAACCTCACAATGGCCTTGGGGAATATTTACTCTTTTCTCTTGCTCTCCCTCTCATCCTTTTGTTCATAAATATTCATCTCCATAATGGAGTTTTTCACAGTGTGAGTTCAGTTAATACCATCTGTGTGAGAGAGAGAAGGAGAGAGAGTGGGAGAGAGATGGAGAGAGAGGGAGAAAGAGAAATGGGAGGAAAGACTGCGAAATGAAAATCATGATTTATATGCTAAAGCTTTTTGCTGTAAATGAAGATGAATAAAGATGGCGCTTTAACCCTTCAGTCTGAAGGTGGTGTGTGTTACGACACTTGGTTACACTCGACTGTTTACAGCAACAGGACGCAACGCGAGTCTGGGGGAAGTGGGCGTGGCTTGGTGATGCAATACAGTTTACCAGACTTTATGCAAATGAGGAGCGAGGTGACGAGCAGCAGTAAGAGACGCTGGGCTGTGATCAGTCACCAACAAGACTCCCAGGAACATCCATCCATCCATCCATCCATCCATCCATCGTTTTAGCCATCCATCCATCCATCCATCGTTTTAGCCATCCATCCATCAATCCATCCATCCATCCATCCATCCATCAATCCATCCATCCATCCATCCATCCATCGTTTTAGCCATCCATCCATCAATCCATCCATCCATCCATCGTTTTAGCCATCCATCCATCCATCCATCCATCCATCCATTGTTTTAGCCATCCATCCATCAATCCACCCATCCATCTATCCATTGTTTTAGCCATCACTCCATCCACTCTTCCATCAATCTATCCATTGTTTTAGCCATCCATCCATCAATCCACCCATCCATCTATCCATTGTTTTAGCCATCACTCCATCCACTCTTCCATCAATCTATCCATTGTTTTAGCCATCCATCCATCCATCCATCCATCCTTCCATCCATCCATCATTTTAGCCATCAATCCATCCATCCATCAATCCATCCATTCTTCCATCCATCCATCCATCCATCCATCCATCCATCCATCCATTCTTCATATCTATGCGTTTCTTTGTTTATTTGTTTGGTTGTTTGTTGTTGTTTCATTTGTTTGCTTTCTTTCTTAATTTACGTCTTTCCTTCATTCTTTCTTATTTAATTATTTCTTTCTTATTTAATTTTTCCATTCTTTCTTACTTTATTTCCTTCCTTCATTCATTCTTTGCCATTATTTCTTTGCCATTCTTTCTTTCTTTCTTTTTAAAATTTATTTTCATTCTTTGAAAAAATTTTCATTCTTTTCTTTCTTTATACGATTCTATACTATATACACCATTACATTTCCTTCATTCACTCATGCCATTCCTCTTTCTTTC
Organism: Pangasius krempfi; assembly: GCA_037576825.1. Lineage (NCBI taxonomy): Eukaryota > Metazoa > Chordata > Actinopteri > Siluriformes > Pangasiidae > Pangasius > Pangasius krempfi. Next base: position 16,720,702 of record CM075000.1, read on the forward strand.
CTTCTTTCTTTCCTGCTTTCTTTCTTTTCTAATTTTGATCTATTTTTTTTTTTGCTTGTTTCTTTTTATTTCTTACTTCCTTTAAAACTTTTCTATTTCCTTCATTCTTCCTTATTTCGTCCTTTTTGTCTTTTTCGTTAATTTCCATTCTTTCTTGTTTTATTTTTCCCCTTTGTCTTACTCCCTCCCTCCCTCCCTCTCCCTTCTTTCTTTCTTTCTTTCTTTCTTTCTTGGTACTCACTTGAAAGCATGATCTGTCTTTTCTGGTCCTATCAGACATTCCTTCCTGGTGAGATGGAGGATGAAGTGATTTGTCAGTAAAGTAAAACCTGGAGCTCTGAGCAGCGTCTCAGTGACTGCAGGGATTCAGCTTCAGTGCGATTATCATTATGCATGGCAGTTACACCGCAGCGCTGCACTCTGATTGGTCGTCAGGCGTTGATTAGTTTCCTAGAACAGCAGCTCTGACAGCAGCGCGGGTTCATATTAACGCGCTCGCTCTGATGCGTTATCGTTTCTATAGTAACAGCGGGTCCGCAGGGGCGGGTCCGCAGGGGCGGGTCCGCGGGGACGTGTACAGCGGACGCTTCCGGTGTGTCATCACTGGTGTTCTGTAAGAAGATGCTTATTTATTATATGTTTAGCTGTTTCTAGCTAACGTGACAAGCTGAGTGTTAACTTCTAGAGAAGAAACGAGAGGCTGGTGAGGGAACGGACGTTTATAGCTGCTGTAACATAAGTGAGAACACGAACTTTTCTTGTTGGTCTGATGCTCCGCAACATTAAATGTAACTATAAATTGATAAAAAAAAGTACCACGTATCGTTGCTGTGATAGCAAAATAATCTACTCTGGGGTGATGATATCATATCGCCATCATGTTGAAAAAAAAAAAAAAAACAACAACACAGAGACAGCCCCACACACACGCACACACACACACACGCACACACGCACACACACACGCACACGCACACACACACACACACACACAGAGGTGTACTGTTCTTACCGATGACGTATGTGAGCAGCAGGGCGAGTGTTACGGTGACGGCGGCGGCGCTGAGCGCAGTACACTTCCAGTTACAGCAGCGATACGGTTTACTGAAGGAGAACAGCGGCCTGGAGATGGGGCTTCTGGGTAACGGCCTCGGGGGCGGAGAATACACCGTACTGGAGGTCAGAGGGTAGTTCTGATTGGTCGCATTGAAAAGTGTCGATGAACCCGAGCCGTGCTTAAACAGGAAGTGCCTGGACACAGAGACAGGAAGGTTAGATGTATATATGACAAATTAATCACTCAATCCATCAATCCATTAATCACTCAATCCATCACTCAATCCATCACTCAATCCATTAATCAATCCATTAATCACTCAATCCATTAATCACTCAATCCATTAATAAATCAATTAATCAATCAATTAATCCATCAATCCATCAATCCATCAATCTATCCATCAATCCATCACTTAATCAATTACTCTATCAATCCATCAATCACTCAATCAATTAATCACTCAATCACTTAATCACTCAATCAATCAATCCATCAATCCATCATTTAATCACTCAATCAATTAATCCATCAATCACTCAATCAATCAATCAATCAACCAATTAATCAATCCATCACTCTACCAGTCTTAGAGCTAGTTATTAAAAAAACACAGAAAAAGGCAGAAAGTCTCAACAATAAACTTTCTTTCTTTTGT
>CM075000.1:16728546-16735098 GCA_037576825.1 Pangasius krempfi
ACAGAGTCGGAGTCACACAGAGTCGGAGTCGCACCGCACCGAGTCGGAGTCGCACCGCACGGAGTCGGAGTCACACGGAGAGACGCACGGAGTCGGAGTCACCCGGAGTCGGAGTCGCACAGAGTCGGAGTCGCACCGCACGGAGTCAGAGTCGCACGGAGTCGGAGTCACACAGAGTTGGCCTACGTACTTGTCAGTCGCACCGCACGGAGTCGGAGTCACACGGAGAGACGCACAGAGTCGGCGTCACCCGGAGTCGGAGTCGCACGGAGTCGGAGTCACACGGAGAGACGCACGGAGTCGGAGTCGCACCGCACGGAGTCGGAGTCGCACGGAGTCGGAGTCACACAGAATTGGCCTACGTACTTGTCAGTCGCACCGCACGGAGTCGGAGTCACACAGAGTCGGAGTCGCACCGCACGGAGTCGCACCGCACGGAGTCGGAGTCACACAGAGTCGGAGTCGCACCGCACGGAGTCGCACCGCACGGAGTCGCACCGCACGGAGTCGGAGTCACACAGAGTTGGCCTACGTACTTGTCAGTCCTAGTGAAAGAGGTGTGGCCTACGTACCTGTCAGTCATAGTGAAAGAGGTGTGGCCTACGTACCTGTCAGTCATAGTGAAAGAGGTGTGGCCTACGTACCTGTCAATCGTAGTGAAAGAGGTGTGGCCTTTGTGTGCGTCACAGTCATAGTGAAAGAGGCGTGGCCTATGCACCTGTCAGTCATAGTGAAAGAGGCGTGGCCTTTGAATGTCTGTACTAGTAAGGGATGTGTAGCCTTGTGAAAGAGGTGTGGCCAATGTGTGTATCAGTCACAGTGAAGGAGGCGTGGCCTTTGTCCATGTCAGTCATGTGAAGGAGGCGTGGCCTCTGTCGGTCTGAGTGAAAGAGGCGTGGCCTCAGAAATGTTGTTTGTATACTGAATCACACTATTACAGTGTATTATGTTCTAAATTGGCTCTTAATGAACACACAGATCTCAAACACAGATACACACCACCGCTCTATAAAACAACACCCCGCTTCCACACACTGCAAATAAACTCTGCAGTTAACGACTTACGGACTGTGACAAGGCGACAACTCTGCGATGACGAGCCGAGACGTTTTCCTGGCAGTTTTGATTCATTAACACTTTCACTCGCAGACAGAAATGTTCTGTCACTTTTTTTTACAGCACAGAAAAAAAAAAGACGGAGTTGAAGTACTCTACTAAAAACACGACACACACACACACACACACACAGTGATTTGATTCTTTTCTGGGATTGATATGTGTGTGTGTGTGTGTGTGTGTGTGTGTGTGTGTGTGTGTGTCTAAAAGCAGACAGCTTCATTTCCTTTCAACACAAAGATTTCCTCCTCTCATCTTTTATTTATTTCTCCATTTCTCCTTTCAGCTCAGGAGAGAATTGGCAATCCTTCCATCATCCTGTCCATTCCTTTTTCTTTTTTGCTTCCACTCTCCCAACCCATGCACCACCCTCTCCATACAGAATAAGTGTGTGTGTGTGTGTGTGTGTGTGTGTGCTATTAGTGACCTGGTCTCCAGCGGTATGTTGCTGTTCAGCGCCCAGGTGTTGTGCGTTTTGTCCTGCTGCGTTTTGTTCTCGGTCTGGTGGTTCCTGGTCGGGAGTGTGTTCCTCTGGATCGGATCTGGAATGCCGGATGTGGGCGAACACACACACGCGTGAGGAGGCGGCGGAGGAGGAGGAAGAGGACGGAAGGAGAAGCGACCTACAGGACTGGAAGGCAGATCTGGAGAGAGAGAGAGAGAGATAGAGAGAGAGAGATAGAGAGAGACAAAGGGAGGAAGAAAGAATGTATTTCAACAACAGTAAAAATAAACACATTCAATATACCAATCGTGTGATTTGTAGAAATATATCCTGAATAAAAAACGCTACTGGCTTCATTCCTGACTCAGACGTGTGTGTGTGTGTGTGTGTCCACGGCGTGACACGAGGGCGATGAGAGAGAGACGAGAGAGAGAAGAAAGTGTACTTTTAGTTCTCTTCCTTCAGACAGAGTAGTTAGTAGTTATTCCGTGTGTATTTATTTTGGCGTGGGCTGCTTCTGAAGTCAATATTCACTATTTATTTATTCAAAAAAAAAAAAAAAAGGAATAAATTCACAAAGCAAGCACACACAGCTCTGCTCCGGACACCGCTTTATTTATTTTACTGTCGAAATTCTGGAACGGATTGTGCACAGAGCCTTTAAGGGTTTTCCCGAAGAGTTTACAGAAATCTGTTCCCTAAGAGTGAAGTGCTACAAGCTAGCGTGCTACGTAGCAGGTTTGCTAGCTAGCACGGTTCCGTCAGTCGTCATGAACACCTATCAGATTCCTGGTGATGAAAGCAGACCTCAAAACGGCAACATTTAAAACAAACAAACAAACAAATAAAATAATAAATAATGTTTTCAGACTTTTTTTGGAAATATTTCTGAAAGTACTTATATCTAACGAGCTTTTTTCCGCCGTTAATTTCGGGAAAGAGTTTCTCCTGAAGTTTATAACAGTGTTGACTAGACCTTACTATCAGATGATGTCTAATACTTTGAGCAATAAAGCCCAGTGCTAACGCGATTTAGATTCTTCATCGCAGTGTGATGTCATGGCGAGACATCGGCCGATTCTTTTTAACGTGAATTTCCCCAGAATTTTCCGTGACGATTCTGTAACTGGATTGGGCCACGCTAATAAAGTCACACTGAATTCGACTGAAGAAAAAAACGAAACCTAAAGGAAAGTGGATAGAGAGAGAGATAGAAATAGACTCCGAAAGAGACTTGCTATTTTAGAAAGCGTGATATTTAATTTCAGATTTTTTTATAATTCTTTATTAGTTTTGTGTAAGCTGTGTGAGATCTTACGGCACCGTGAGAGTCACGCGTGACATTTGAACTGAGATTATTGTTCGTAAAGTTCAGAGCTGGAGCGGGGATTTAATGGCCTTTATATTACTGCACTAAGCTCCAGAACAAAACACACACTCGCGCACAAACGCACTCACGCGCACACACACACACGCGCGCACACACACTCGCGCACAAACGCACTCACGCGCACTCACGCGCACACACACACACACACACGCGCACACACGCGCACACACTCGCACACACACACACTCGCACACACACGCGCACACACTCGCGCGTTGGTTTTACTGGCTGTTCTCACTCCGAACTGATGGTAGAGACACTCGTCACTGAGGTGCACCAATTTCTGTAGCTTTCACTTCTTGTAAATTTAAAACACTTTAAGGTTCGTTTACAGTTAATCCTTTAGAACTTGTACAATATAAAGTACACAAAGACACAATCAGACCTAAACAAGCGTTGTTGTGTCTTTGGGTGTGCGTTTTTAATCAAAATGTTCCTGTACATAAATTATGATACAATACACTTTTCTGCGATATCATGGATACTGACATTTAAAAAAAAAAATTTAAAAATAATTACAAACTGACAGAAATCACCTGATTTTATGTTAAAATTTATTTTGTACTTATTCTTTAAAAATAATCTTTACAAATAAAAATGATGTTTGTTTTTTTTTTTGCTTTGAAAGAACTAAAGCAGTAAAAAAAAAAAAGTATATTCTATAATATTTCGTATTTTGAAAAGTTAAAAATAAAATAAATGTATTTTTGTAGACATTCAATAAAGTATCGAAATGTTTTGCTGTTTTTTTTGTTTTAATGCAACATGTTACTTCGTACTATACTGCTGGGAAATTATTATAAAACGATATGTCGTGTGTCGTAGAAATGCTGATCAAATCATGATGCGATATTTTTGTCGTATCGCTCAACCCTACGCATACAGCACCTGTTTACGAAGTATTTCCACTGATTTGCCCAACGCTAACCTGAACCTCAACCACCGCACGCAGAAAACATTAAAGGCTTTCACGAGCGTTACGAGGTAATCGCGGCGCAAACGGACGTCCTGCCGAGCCGAACAATCGAGGCGTGGCCAAACCGATTCATTCCAACACGTGCGGCTTTGAGGAGTGTGCGATCGTCTTCTCCCTGCAGTCATGGAAATGGTTATGAAAGTATAACAGCGCCACCTGCAGGACTGGAGGACTCCTACACCACAGCCTGTACGGAACCGCGGAACGCGCGAGAGCTTTAAGCAACGTTGATCCAGCCAGCTGAATTCCTATCACCGTGGAGACATTTGGTCTTTAGAAAAAGCTAAAAGTTATTACACAGATTCAATTTGCGTGAGACAGAGGGACTAAAAAAAGAGCAACAAGAAATAAACGCACACACTCACACACACACACACACACACACACACACACACACACACACACACACGCATGCATAAGGAGCATATTGAGGAAACATGATCACTCTCCTGTAGAGTCTATTAGGCGTCTAATTCCCTCGCATTAGCTCTCTTTAAAAACTATTTCACACTTCCAAATGTGATAAGTGATACAGAGGGAAGAAACATCGAAAGCCGAGCAGTAAACGTGTGGATTTCAGTGTGTGTGTGTGTGTGTGTGTGTGTGTGTGTGTGTGTGTGTGTGTGTGTGTGTGTGTGCGAGGTGAGAGGTTTTAAAAGCGCTTCCGAGTCGTTCATTAAGAAGTTTGGAACAGATTGGAGTCCACGCTGGAAGCCGCGCTATTAAAACGCCATCTCGTCTTTCTGCACTTCCTCCGCGGAGACGCAGTGAAATTAATTTTAAACCAGATTATCTCCGTCTGCGCTGTGCGGTAACGCAATGGAGCTTTGATCGCTGTGTATTTTACCAACGCGGAAACGACCGGGCGTCTGACGCTAACGCAATCAGACCTCCATCATAAATCGATCCTGAGCGATAGATCGGCACTCGCACTCGTTCATCTCTGAAAGAAAGAAAGAAAGAAGAGGGAGAAGAAGAGCGTCTCATGTAATTAGGACAGACATCAGGAAATGATCAGACTGAGACACAGAGAGAGAGAGAGAGAGAGAGAGAGAGAGAGAGACAGACAGACAGACAGACAGACAGACAGAGAGATGAAAGAAAGAAAGAAAGAAAGAAAGAAAGAAAGAAAGAAAGAAAGAAACATGGATGGATGGATGGATGATTGAAGAGATTAACAGTGATTCAGCTATCTGCACTCTTACTTGTGTGTGTGTCCGTGCACGTGTGCGTATGCGTGTGTGTGTGTGTGTGTGTGTGTGTGTGTTTGTGTGTGTGCACTTGTGTCTCAGGTGTTGTTGGTAATTGCCATTTTAAGATTCAACACAGGAGTACACACACACACTCACACACACACACACACACACACACACACACACACACGCATACACAAACACAAAACTTCTTACCATGTACACACTGTGAAGTTTACCGATGCGCGCGCACTCACTCACTCACACACACACACACACACACACACACACACACACACACACACACACACACAGACACAGACACTCACACACTCACACAGTGAAGGACTGTTAACCCTGGATGGTCACTATGGCAACAGAGCTTGTCCCAAATAATCCACAGTGCACCTCTGACTGTAGCACAGAGGCAGGAGAATGTAACACACACACACACACACACACACACACACAGGGCAGGGCACTTACAGTATTACGAACCCTTACGTACATTCGTCTTATTTAAATGCGAGTTTATGAAAATCAATGTGCATCGCTGAGCACAATTTACCAAATCGCATTTCCTCCTTCCTCTGTGCGAGGCGGTAATATTATATTGCATCATTCACATAAAGAAATGTGATTACGATGCAGGGACGATGCGATGTTACTGTCTACGACGTATTCGTCACAAATCCTGACAAATACCAGTCATTGCTTTCTGATCCGCGCGGCAGGTGTTATTGCAGCTGCAGCAGAAACGCGCGTCAAACGGGAAAACGGAGCTCGAGTAAAATCGAAGCGTCAGACGCGTAGGCAAAAATACGCCTTTTTAATTATTCCATCCAGACGTCTTAGTCCACAGAATCAGCTCAGAAAGTTGTGTTTTATTGAACTTTTCAGTTGTTCGGTTCAGTTCAGTTGTTGCAGTTACTTTTAAGTCTTGAAGCTTATGATCACAAAATTTAAAACTTTTGTTTAAAACTCCTTCAAACCCCATAAACATCTCAAACCGTCCATCAAACACAATAAACATCTCAAATCATCCATCAAACCCCATAAACATCTCAAACCGTCCACCAAACCCCATAAACATCTCAAATCGTCCATCAAACCCCATAAACATCTCAAATCGTCCATCAAACCCCATAAACATCTCAAACCGTCCATCAAACACAATAAACATCTCAAATCGTCCATCAAACCCCAAACATCTCAAACCATCCATCAAACCCCAAACATCTCAAACCATACATCAAACCCCATAAACATCTCAAACCGTCCATCAAACCCCATAAACATCTCAAACCGTCCATCAAACCGTATAAAGACCCAAACTGACCTTCAAACCCTATTTGCTTCAGCGGCTCTGTGATCTGATTGGACGCTTTTCTTCAGCGGCTCTGTGATCTGATTGGACGCTTTTCTTCAGCGG
>CM075000.1:16745593-16752677 GCA_037576825.1 Pangasius krempfi
GTTCCAGAACATTCTACCGTTTGCTGGCTGAGGCTCCGGGTGCCTTTAGTTTTTATTCATCCTGAGAAACTTTTCTTTCCCTGCAGCTCAGTGCTGCGTGCATTCGGGACGTTTAAATGTTAAATCTCCTCCTTTCAGCTCACAGCTCTTTCATTGAACAAATCTGTCTTTTTTCGCTATTCTTTATTTTCTCAACATATTTTCCTTCATTACATGATAAGCTCTTGAGAGGATTTTATAATCATATATTTTTAAAATATATTTATTTCAAGCTTTAATCTTTTTTTTTTTTTTTTTTTTTAATCCCTCCACTACATTGGCTGCATGAAGCCGGAGTACTGCTCCTTCAGGAAACACATCTAATTGATCTCGTCCCGCGTCGCTTACTCTGTTGGTCCATTTCAATCTATAATTTCATGTCACTTTTTCTTAAAAAAATGTTTCAGCTGATTGTTTTATTGATTGTTCTGCTCGTCATATTTGATGTTTTCCTGTTGTGTGTTAATAATGTGCTAGATGATGACTGGCGTTTCTCATTTCCATCCTGTTGTTTTCTCCAATATTCATTCTACTCTGCTGCATTGCAGATGATGGAGGCTGAAGTAACGATAGACAGAGAGACAGACAGAGAGGGACAGAGAGAGACAGAGAGAGAGATAGACAGAGAGGAACAGAGAGAGACAGACAGAGAGGGACAGAGAGAGACAGAGAGACAGACAGAGAGGGACAGAGAGAGACAGAGAGACAGACAGAGAGGGACAGAGAGAGACAGAGAGACAGACAGAGAGGAACAGAGAGATAGACAGAGAGGAACAGAGAGAGACAGAGAGACAGACAGAGAGGAACAGAGAGATAGACAGAGAGACAGACAGAGAGGAACAGAGAGATAGACAGAGAGACAGAGAGACAGAGAGATAGACAGAGAGATAGGCAGAGAGACAGAGAGACAGACAGAGAGAGACAGAGAGAGAGATAAACAGACAGAAAGATATAGAGATAGACAGGCAGAGAGATAGACAGATAGAGAGAGAGACAGACAGACAGACAGAGAGATAGATATAGAGATAGACAGAGATAGAGACAGACAGACAGACAGACAGAGAGATAGATATAGAGATAGACAGAGATAGAGATAGAGAGACAGAGGGAGAGACAGAGGGAGAGACAGACAGACAGACAGACAGATAGATATAGAGAGATAGATACAGAGATAGACAGACAGAGAGATAGACAGGCAGACAGAGATAGAGAGATAGAGAGAGACAGGCAGAGAGAGATAGAGAGATAGAGAGATAGACAGGCAGAGAGAGATAGAGAGATAGACAGGCAGAGAGAGATAGAGAGATAGAGAGATAGATAGGTAGACACACAGAGAAATAGACAGAAAGACAGAGTCTCTGCCTTTTTGCAGTTGCAGGAAGATGTGTAGGCGTATAGTGATGCAAAACAAGAAAATAATTGTGTGTATGAGTGTAAGCATGTGTGTGTGAGCGTGTGTGTGTGTGTGTGTGTGTGTGTGAGAGAGAGAGAAAGAGAGAGTGTGAGCGCGTGTGTGTGTGTGTGTGTGAGAGAGAGAGAAAGAGAGAGTGTGAGCGTGTGTGTGTGAGCGTGTGTGTGTGTGTGAGCGTGTGTGTGTGTGTGTGTGTGAGAGAGAGAAAGAGAGAGTGTGAGCGCGTGTGTGTGTGTGTGAGAGAGAGAGAAAGAGAGAGTGTGAGCGCGTGTGTGTGTGTGTGTGTGTGTGTGTGTGTGTGTGTGTGAGAGAGAGAAAGAGAGTGTGAGCGCGTGTGTGTGTGTGTGTGTGTGTGTGTGTGTGTGTGTGTGTGTAGACACTGGGCACTCCAGTTTGTTCGCTACAGTGGCGACTCTTCAGGAGGAAAACACTCGAAGATCAGCTGTGGAGATGAACAGTGGGTTCTACAGGTTCCTGAAAGATCTATTTTCTCTTTATTACATTCCAGAATGTTCCATGGTATAGAACGTCATATACATCGCATAATGTCGCACGGGTTCCAGCATCGCGAAAGCTCTGGACAATGCTCTTGATGTTCCATTTTAAATAAATATAAATATATACTCTACAAATCATCTTCCGAATTGTTCCGTAAATCCTAGGCTGTTCTACATGCTGCAGAATTGACCTTACGTTAAAGAACGCTCTTCTTACGTCACACAATGTTCAGGATCTTTCCAGACTTTTCTACAGGTTTCAGAATGAACCACAGATTCCTGATTGTTCTTTATGCCTCAGAATGTCCAGGATTTTTCCAGAAAGGTCTACGTCTACGTCGCCCTGCGTGTATGTTTTCCATGAGTTTTCGGTTTCAGGATGTACTACACATCCCGAATGCTCACTCCATTCCAGAAAACACTGCAGTCCTTTACGTGTCAGAACCTTCTACATTTTTCCCAGAAATTTCGACATGTTCCTGAATACTGAGAAGAGCCGGAGAATGCTGTATATGTTTAATGTTTCAGAATATTCTCTATATTTTTAAAAATATTACTAAATATTCCGGAAGGTTCTGCATGTTACAGAGCGTACCACACATTATACAACACTCATTACATTCCCAAATGTGGGGAATCTGGAATTTTCTACATATTTCAAACAGTACGATAAGTTTCCCAAATATTCTTTATGTTACATTTTATGGAAAATTCTGGAAAAAGTCTAACATTATACACTTTTTCCAGAATTCTCTTCAGGTTTCAGAACATTCCATACATTCCTGAATTCTAGCTGCATTCCATAATCTTCTTTGTATCTCAGAACGTTCTACATTTTCCAGAAATTCTAAAATATACATTTTCCCAGAATTTTCCAGGATGTTCCATACATTCCTGAATGCTCACTACATTCCAGAAAGGGCTTCAGAACATTTAACATTTTTCCAGAATATTCTACATGTTCCTGAATGCTAGAAGTGCTGGAGAATGGTCTACATGTTCTATCTTTTTTTTTTTTTTCATGATTCGGAATATCGTACCTGTTTTGTTTTTTGTTTTTTAAATAAAAAATCAGAATGTAGGAATCGTTAGAGCAGAATGCTCATTTCCTGCCAGAATGTTTCAGAACGTTCTACATTTTCCAGAATCTTCTACGTGATCCTCCGAGTCGAAAACGTTCCAAAATGCTCTGAGCCTAACAGAAAGGAAAAAAGAGAAAGGCGGAAAAAAACCCAACAGAAGAGAAGTGACGAGGTGACGACGGAGAGAAAGTGAGCATCGGCGGTGAGTAGAGAGAAGAGATTAGGTGCAAGACGGATTGTGCTGAAAAGAGAGCAAAGAAGAAGACCGGACAGAGGGAGGGAACGAGGGAGCATTTTTTTACTCTAACTAAGTGAGCTCTGAATTGGGACGGACAGAAAGGGGATGAACGAGGGACAGGGGGCGGACGGGGATAAACAGATAAAAACGGGTAAATAAAGAACGGCAGATTTATTATAGGTGGAAAAAAACCCATAGCGGTAGAGACCGGTTCTGACCGGTTTAGACTGGTTTAAACACGGAGGAAAGCGGTGGAGAGGAAAAAAGCATTCAGAGCGTTTTATAATTTTAATAATATTAATACTGCTACTATTAATTGACAGGTAAAACGAGCCTCTGGGACTTGAGCAAATGTAATTGCTAAAGCTGACGTGACACTGTATGAATTTTCTCAAACTTGCAAGACAGCAACAAACGTTAGTGATGATGGCGATAAACGGAACGTGCGAACAGACAGAAAAAGTCTCCTCATCACCTCGAGAACGTCTGTGTTTATGCGGCCTCGTCTTCTGCGCGAGCGGAGTTCTTGATGATTGTTGACGTAACCGGAACGTAAGGAAGTTAATTTTCTTTAATCGCAGAGCTGTCGTTAGAGGACCTTCATCGTATGATCCGACACGGGGAAAAAAAACGTTATTGCACGGAATTCGGACGAGATTTTATTGGGATCTCATACAACGTGACGAGCATTAATCGTAAATCCCACAACTTAATCGAATTAATTTGCCAGGTTTTAGTTTTTAGGTTTTAGTCGTATACGTAATAAATGTGCAATTATATATATATATATATACACACAGAATAGTTATGTAGGTGTGGAGAATGTACAAACGTGAAATCACCCGCAAAAATAAATAAATAAATAAATTTAAAAAACACACAGATTTAATAATTATTGTAGGAGAATTGCATTTTTCACGTTATAAAAATGGTACTTCGGTTATTTGCATTTCTGCCTTAATAATTTTGCACTTTGAGGCATTTCTACATAGTGGGCGGAGTCAATGCAAATAGATTAATTTCTCATCTCCAGGTTGATTTATCGCAGTCTGAAACTAACTTTAGGAAATGAGACAGTGTGTGCAAAGTAAAACCACCACAATCACACGACCACGCTTCAACGGTTAAAAAGAGATCTTCAGTAGCTTTTGAAAGACACCAGAGGCAGTGGAAATCGGCCATTTTAACCAACTTTGGAGCTCTATTTCTGCTGCGGCGCTCGTTATGTTTCAGTCGATCATTTTCAAAGTCTTCAGGTCAGACGCTCTGTTTACTCAATCAAATTTCTGGGAGAATTTGTAAATGTATTTATTTATTTATCTGTAAGATATGATGAACCTCTAGTGAATTTTCATTACAATATTAAACTTCTGTTCACAGCGATCTTTTTATTTGGTTATTTATACAAAGAAAAATGCGCACTGTTTATTACACAGAAATAAAAAAGGAGTCCTTTCAGTCATACTTTTTCATAATATTCTGAGAATTGAATTGAATTGAAATTGTGAAGCCCGTATCGTGAACCGAATCGAATCGTGACCGCAGTGAATCGTTACACACCTACAGGGCAGGTATTAAATTTGCTCGTTTTTGCCGGTTAAAGACTAAATTGTACCACTGTAAATGTACTCATTCAGTCTTTTTTCAGACATTTCTCCCAACAGCTCACTTACATTAACACATTAACTACAACACATACATTTAAAACCATACAGGTAGGTTAAACATCTAAATGTGTACTTGTACTTTTCTGTGTGTGTGTGTGTGTGTGTGTGTGTGTGTGTGTGTGTGTGTGTGTGTGTGTGTGTGGTTGGTGAAACGTGAGTATGAGCACCCGGGTGGTTTTCTCTGTGCGTTGAGATGGCGAATAAAAAGTTAAATAAAGCAATAAATCATAAAACAAATAATCCAAGAGTGTGACAATGTGGTAAGCTTTACGAGAACCTGCTGTTAAAAGCGGAACACAAACAAGCTCTGAAGTGTGTGTGTGTGTGTGTGTGTGTGTGTGTGTGTGTGTGTGTGTGTGTGTGTGTGTGTGTGTTTTGAGCAAAGTTTATGAGCGAAAACATCTCTTTCCAAGAAAATTTAATTTAAGGTGGTAAACTATATATTGCCTTCTCTCTCTCCGTTTTTCTCCTGCTCTCTCTCTCTCTCTCTCTTCATCTCTTTCCCTGTCTCGCCATCTCTTTCTCCCTCTCAAATGACACCAGCTATTTAAAAAACTCTTCTTTCTTCTTAATCGTTGAACGGCATTGACACACACACACACACACACACACACACACACACACACACACACACACACACACACAACAAAGTGAGCAGGGTTTTTCAGTTTTCAAACACAAAAAAGGTAAAACCCCTCGTTTTGCTCGTTAAGCGAGGTTTTTTATGACCCGTCACTTTGTCCGCATGTAAACAAACACACGATTTTCAAACATATCAAAGGAGTCTTTTCTTTGCATGTAAGATAATTAAGCTCTCAAGAGAACGTAATTGCTTCCCAGGTAATTATCGTCTGTGTCTGCTTTCAAAAATCTCATTAAAATCGTCAAACCATTAAAGATCATCGTTAGAACGCTGGTTGAAGCAGACTGAGGATGTGCACGTCTCTTCAGATGTGTTGGTGCAATTTTTTTTTGTTCTTTAGTGATATTTACTTTGGAGTGATTCAACAAAATCTTCATTTTCTCTCCCTTTTTCAGTTTTTGCCTTCTAATAAGTTGTCAGTGTCACAAAACATTCCTGTTTGCTTCATACTTTACTTCGTACTTTTCCACAATTTCTGCTCAGTAACAAATATGGACTAGGACTTGCCACTGAAGAACAAGAAGATTAGAGAACTGGGGCTAGAAATAATGGGAAAGCACATCGCAGAAGGAGTGCGACGTCGAGCCGATAACTTAGACACAAAATAATCAAATATTCAACTAGGTAGAAGGAAACAGTTGGCCAACAAAATAAGCTAGATCTATATCTACCTGTGTCTCTAATACAGGATTCCGATCTCTAAGGCAAAAAGAAACTGATCTCTAAGGCAGAAGATATCATTTCACTCAGGTTAAAGGAAATAGCTTGGGCAGAATGGGAAAGACCGCTCCGGTAGAAGGTGCCAAATCTCTGACAGAACAGGTCAAATCTATAAGGAAGTTGGTAGCAAGACGGGTCAGATCAGTAAAGCAGGAAGAATCAGATAAGATAGATAAAAGATCAGATTACCAAGGCAGAAGGACACAGCGGCAAAAAGGAGAGCTAGCAGAACTTTAGGTCAGAAGAGGCCAGCTCTTTAAGCGAGAAGGGACCAGATCCATAGGTCAGAAGATCTCTAAAAGAGGAGGAAACAAATCTCCAACTTCAGGTTCCAGATCATTAATGCAAAAGAGGGCAGATGAATAAGACAGAAGGGTTAGAGCTCTAAAGCAGAGGGAGTTAGATATTCCCTAAAGAAGAGATAAAAGAAGAGATCCACAAAAGCTGATCTCTAAGGCAAGACAGAAACAGATTACTGTCAGAAGGAGCCAGATCTTTAGGTCAGAGGGGGTCAGATCTCTTAGTCAGAAGCGGCCTGATATTTGATGTTAAAAAGAGGCCAGAGCTTTAAGGAGGAAAGAGCCTGATCTGTATGTTTAAAAAAAAAAGGGGGGGGGGGCAGATCTCTAAGTCAAAGGGATCCACATCTCTTAGTCAGAAGGAACCAGACCTTTACGTCAGAAGAAGCCAGACCTTTACGTCAGAAGGAACCAGACCTTTACGTCAGAAGGAACCAGACCTTTACGTCAGAAGGAACCAGACCTTTACGTCAGAAGGAACCAGACCT
>CM075000.1:16781735-16792653 GCA_037576825.1 Pangasius krempfi
ATTCTTCCATCACACAGAACTCCCGACACCTTTCTCCACCCATTCCAACCTGCCTGCACTCGCTTCTTCACCTCTTTGATTATTATTATTATTGTTTTTTTTGTTGTTGTTGTTGTTATTTTTGATACATTAATAAAATATATTTATTTGCAAAATAACATGTATTTAAAATAAGGCCGTCATGCTGATCTGGTGAAATAAAAAAGAAAAGAAGAAGAAAAAAAATCAGCACTAGAAAAGTGAACATCATCCACTGTGGAGCTAATCAGCTAATTAGCAGTTAGCATAAAGATAAATTAGCACACTGAGAAACAGCTCAAGTGTACAGATCTATCTTTATCCTCTACTCATTACACACTCGTTTTAATGTAACATGACATTAAGCTCGCAGTGCATTCTGGGTAACACGCATCATCACTCAGCTGCCAGGAATAACTGCGCTGAAACAAACCGCGATCACGATCACGGGGTCGAACTCCATTCAGGATTCAGGACCTTTCCGTAACCGCGTTAATCGCGCGGCCTCGGCGTTGGAGAGACATCCGAGCGCCGAACACGCGGGAGATAAACAGGAAGTGGTGTTTTAACGCTGTCAGTCGAGCTGTATAGATTTTCTGACGCGTGGAAACTCGGCCAAAAAAAAGCGATTTAAATTCCTCTCGGTTTTCAGCGAGGAGAAAACGGAGGCAGACTCGGAGACCTCGGCATGGCTGAAGATAACTGAAAGTGACACCGGCACAGGAAAAAGAAAATGCAAAACACTCACACACTCACACCCACACACACACACACACACTCACACACACACGCACACACACACACACACACACTTTCAGGCAGCGGTACGAGGGATGCGAGCCGCTAGAAGCCGAATGTGAAATGGAGCGCTGCGTTACATTAGGCCACATTTTCACCCTGGATCAGATTCCAGCGCTTTTCTAAAAAACACACACTCGCTCACACACACACACACACACACACGTGACGACACGGATATAACACACTGTTTACTACACACTCATTTACACCTTCATTTTTCACTCTTAACTTGAACAAACAAGTCTGCAAAACATCATTAAAAAAATTCATTAATAAACAGATCTTTACTCATGATTTTTATCCGTTTCAGTTTATCTTCATTTATTTCATCGAATCATAAATAATCAACCCCATTACTTACAATACAAATATTATTTACTATATATTTATTATATTATTTATTATATATTTATTATATTACAAAAAAATATTAATTATTATTAACTTTCCACACATTATGTCCGACGAAATTTAATTATCGCATTATTTCTTTTTTATTCACTCAATTCAAACAATCAGCCAAAAAAAAAGACCTCAATAATAAATCGAATAAATCATAATCATTATATTTATTAATTATTATTTACAGATTCGAAAAAATCCGCCTGTTCTTTTTCCTCTGATTTAGTTTATTGTCCTCAAACGCAGATATAAAGAAAATGATTGACGTGTATTTTTAGTATTGAAATGAAATCACGTATCAGCAAAAAGTAAACAAATTAGGGATAATAATTATTTATTTTTTTAAATATTATAATATAGAGGCTAAATATTTCTCCGTGTGAAATATATCGTATTAAATTGTCTCTATAATTTGTTTTTTTTCTTACGCAGCCCCTCCTAAGAGAAAGAGAGAACAAAAGGGGAAAAAGGTGAAAGAAATGAATGAATGAATTAAATAAATAAATAAATAAATAAATAAAAAGGCGAATGTGTGTGTGTGTGTGTGTGTGTGTAGTACAGAGTGTGATATTTTTCACGGTGATGATATTGTGGATTTATTATTTATTTAGCAGCGGAAGCTAATTGATGTGCGTTTTTAATAAATTCTGGAAGAGAATAAAAGAGAATAAAAAGAGGTCAGAGTGCTGAAACTCTCCGGATCGATAAACTGCGTTAAATAAACGTTTCATAAATCTGAGAGAGCTTTTTACACACATCAGCTACAACACCACCATCAGCGCACCCTCCATCTCTCTCTCTCTCTCTCTCTCTCAAAAACTCACACTCGTTTCTCAGCCTCTGTTCCTCCTTTCACTTTCTCCCAGTCGAGGGACTAACCTGTACTCGTTTAATTACCTATAGATCCGCTAATGAGTTCTCCGTAGACTGGAGAGAGAAGAGAAACTCTCCGTTTATTCAATACGCTCCATTAAGGGCTTCGATCCTCCACCGTGCTACGCGCTGAGCGCTAATTGATGACCTTTTGCTAACCCTTCTGGTTGATACATGCTAACGCACGCTATCACCGACGTCGCTAAATTAGCGTTCAGTAGCGCAAGTCTTTCTATACACCTGTTTTAATTCAAAGGGGGGGGGGAAAAATCGTTGTGTCTTTTAGCAAGCTAAACAGAAACAATGCTAAACTTTGCTATGTTATGCTATGCTATGCTAGCTAGAAAAACTGCGAAATATTTCGCGAAACACAAAAAGTATTGATGGAATCACATCATTCAGGTTATGAAGGCTTCATTTGAACGCTTATACAGTATGTTAAGAAGAAAGAGCTAGCGCAGATAAACAAACAGATGCTAAGTGCTAGCGTAAACGAGGCATTAGCCAAGAGCTGGAGGAAACGCTGAAATCTCTCGGTTGTTGATGCAGCAATATAGTGTTCACACTTTCAGGCTTGCCTTGGGGAAACCTGACTGCACACACACACACACACACACACACACACACACACACACACACACACACACACACACACCACTGTTTGCCTCTTATTGAACAAGAAGCTAACCACAAATCACACTCGACTCTCTTGGGTTCCTCAGAAAGTGTGAAGCTGAGTGTAAATTTCTCATCCGTCTCCCGTCTACGATTATTACTACAATCCTCGCTAATTCTCCAAAAGCTTAAACAAACCCAGAATCCATCTGTTTCACGTCGTAAACTGTTTAATATGTTTGTTTCTCACACTAAAAATCACCCGGGAACATCTCTACACTTTCACCCTCATTACCAATGCAAACACCTATGAATATGCATGAATATGCAAATTAGAAACCTTCTCCTTGCATCTGTTTATATACAAATTTTATTCATGTCATTTTATTTCTGCAGAACGTTCCAGAGAGAACTGTGAGTGTAATCAGACGTACGTCAGAAGTTTCGTGGATAAATTTAAAATAATTTACAATTTTATCAGCCAATCAGGAAACTGCTCAGGTGGTTAAGTCAGATTTTTATTTGTTTGTTTGTTTCGTTTTTTGAACAGCTGAATTTTATTGGCCAATAAGGAAGCAGCTCAGATGTTCGAGGCTGTCTGCTTTGTTTGTTTGTTTGTTTGTTTGTTTGTTTGTTTCTACACAAAGAAAAATCTGCTGCTTTTTTTAGCCAATCAGGAAACAGCTCAGTTTCTAGTGACAGTTAACGTTCTTATTTGTTTATTTATCTATCTACTTATTTATTTATTTACTTACTTATTTGTTGATTTGCTTGTTTGTTTGTTTGCTTCTGTCATCTACACAAAGAAAAACTCACTGAAATTTATTAGCCAATCAGGAAACAGCTCATTTGGTTGCATCAACTTCCGGTCTAGTTGTTTGTTTGTTTGTTTGTTTGTTTGTTTGTTTGTTTGTTTGTTTACTGAATCCACACAAAGGAGACGTCGCAGAATTTTATCAGCCAATCAGGAAAGTCATTCTGCTATAGTCATTATTTACAATTTTTTTTTTTGCCTGAAACACAGGATCAACGTTCAGCTTTAAAAACGGAAACAAACAGCCAGTTGCCATGGTAACTGAGAAAGTATCGAATAATCGGAAACACCTAGTTTTGTAAAGTTTAACAAAAAGAACTTGCTAAAACATACGTACTACATACACGACGCTATTTCGACGCGTACACTGTTTAGTACCGTGTCATGTGATTCGGGACGGAGCCACAGCCGATGGCGAGTTGCCGTGGTAACGGAGAACGCTTCGTTTGCCCTGGTTTATCGAACAGTGCTGCTAAATGATACACGCCACACCCACAGCACTATTCTGACGTGTGTACTATTTAGTTCAGTACTATGTGGTTTGAGACGAAGCCAAACTGAATATAGAGTTGCCGTGGAAACATGGACTACGCAGTCATGGCTAATCATTAGTTTAGCTAGCTCATACCATCTTGGGTAAAGCCTACGTACACCACGTAGCGTCATTTATATTATTTAGTTCAGTATTATGTGGTTTGGGATGTAGCCAAAGGCAATGTCCAGTTGCCATGGTAACTTAGAAAGTGTGTACGTGTGTGTGTGTGTGTGTGTGTGTGTGTGTGAGTGAGTGAAACCCAGGTGCTTAAATAAAAAGATGTTATTTATTTTTTTATTTTTCTACTTTTTTCTTTAAAGACAGTCCGTGGCCCGGACTGTGCATTTTTTTCCCTCTATATGACGCAAGAGGGAAAGTTTGTGCACCCCGATCTATATCGAAGTCGGTAGAAGTTTTACCGCTAATTATCCCGACACAGCAATGTAAACAAGGAAGAAAGAGTTGCTATGGAAACGCCATCTGCTGCTTCAGCTCTTCGTCTCGCTTCGGCGTTAATTAGCGCCTGACTTTCAGAAGTTTTTCCGCGAGGCGCTGAAACTCATCTGGCCGTGAGTCCCGTGTCTGAGTCGAGCCGGGAAAAGACGTGGACGCACGCCAAACTCACGAACTGCGTCCCGGCGGCTAACTGCGCTAGCTTACTGCACGCTAGCATGCTCATTTCACATCCTGTCTGGTACAGAAGTTCATCCCACATAAAATGAATAGCCAGTCGCCATGGAAACCTGGACTTTACACTGATGGCTAATCAACTACTTTAGCTAGCTAATTGTGCCTTCGCTATAATATATATTATTTATTACTGTATTATACAGGGCAATGTTCAGTTGCCATGGTAACTAGCCAAACTGAATATCCAGTTGTCATGGAAACTGGGACTTTTGCTGCGATAGCCATTCATTTTGTTTGGCTAGCTAATACCAAACAGCTATGTACATCACGTAGCGTACTATTTTGACTTGTATACTTCGCACTGCAAAGGAAAATGCCGGTTGCCATGGTAACTGAGAAGGCATCACGTATACGAAAACCTGACAGCGCTTTCTAACAGATACATACAGCTTTGTTTTGGCATGTATGCTATTTAGGACGATATTATGTGGATTGGGATGGAACCAAAGTGAATAGTTGCCATGGAAACGTGGACTTTGCAGTGGAGGCTAATCCGGTTGTTTGGCTAGCTAAATAGTTTTTTTTTTTTTTTAGCTAGCTCACACTGTCTTTGCTAAAGGGTTTGTAGCCCTCTTGCATGCTATTATACATTACGTACATGTACAGTATCTACAGTATTCTGTAGGCATCATGGTGTGCGGTTTGGGACGTAGCCAAGTGCGATGGTTAGTCGTTATGGTAACTGAGGAGGCTTTGGACATGTAAACGGTTAGATTACTTTAATAATGTAAAAGATATGTAGCACGAGCATAGCGCTATTCTGACATCATTTGTAGCAATGCAGTACGCTGTTTACGACAAAACCAAAGAGCTAGTTGCGATGCTAGCTAGAAACACCTCGGATGATAGCATGAGTATGTTAGCTTGTGCTTTTGTGATGATTTTTTTTTTGATGATGTTTTTTCTGAAACGTCAGAATGACGCCACGTCCATCGCTCGACTCTTGAAAGCCGAGATTCAATCCCTCCATCCAGGTCTGAAAGGACGGAGGCCGGACTCACGGTGTAGCGAGGAGGCTAGTGCTAGGAAAAGCGAGAGTAATAGCTCATCATGTGGAAATTGGTGTGGACAGCAGGAGGGGAGGAGGTGTGCGACTTTAACACAGCGAGAAAATTACAGTCTTCCACCGTAAGGACTGTAATTCATCCGTAAAAGGTCAGGAGAGTTACGGGAATGTCGCAAGACTTTCAAGTGTGTGTGTGTGTGAGAGAGAGAGAGAGAGAGAGAGAGAGAGAGAGAGAGTGAGAGAGAGAGAGGCAGGGAGGAGGGAAAAAAGGAAGGAAGGAAGGAAGGAAGAAAGAAAGACAGACAGCAGGGAGAAAGACAGCAGGGATGAGGACGGAGGCGGAGAGGAAGACGAGAGGATCATTAATAAGGCATGTCTTCATCCCAGCGTGAGCCGACACGCTGGCCAGAGACCCGTTAACTCACACGACCTGCAATTACACACACCGCGCCCCGTCAGCGCACGCTTTCATTCACACCGCAGTGTCAGCGCCGCCGCAAAATATCGTCTTTTCTCCCGTAACGCCAGACTCGGCGACGCTTTCTGAGCAGCGTGTGCGCTCAACGAAAGAAATCCGTCCCGCGCATTCGGTCGGCGGCACGTGGACAGCTGTCTTTCTTATTCGGGACAAATTTAAAAGCAGCCTCGCACCTGTTTCTCACAAAACACAATCCCGTAATCCCGATCCCCAGATGGAACGTCTCCGCCGGTCCGGGGAACACGTCCGACGGAATCAGCGTTCCAAATCATAAATCACTGACTTTTTGATTATTAAAGATTTGTTGGGCTAGCGTATTGCTAGTTTTAATGATGCACGTTAAACTTCGGAGCTAACGCTAAATCCTGATCGTGAACAGGTTATTTTTTGGCGTATGTGGATCACGTAAACACCGTAGCGGGATATCTCGGAAAATCATAGATTAAAAAAAATTCTATGTAAAAAAAAAAACTCAAAAAAAAAAAATATTAACAACAACAAAAACCACCCAAACACCAATCATCATGAGTTCGAATGACACGCTAGTAACGTCTACAAAAATGTTATATAATAAGAAGAAAACATTGCTATAGGTTAATTTTTTTCAGTCATGAATGATTTTAATGCAAGTGGCTAATATAAAAAAAAAAAAAATCAACAATATCTGTAATTATAATATAAAAAAAGGCGATTTTTCTGAACATGCTAGTCACACTGTTATTATCATAGTTTGCTAATGATTAGCTTTCAGATTTCAGCGTCTCATTAGCCGTAAGTCATTCAGAAATGTTGTCAGAATGCGCTAGTTATGCTAGCGGCTCATATTCCTCCATGACACGTTTAAGTGTGTATAAATAAGAGGAGGATGTAGCCACCTCACAGGGTTTCTTTTCCTGTCGACGCTAATCAGCTTCACGAGGAAGCGCATCACGCTATTAATTACCCTCCGAGCTTCGCTATCTGCAGAGAGACAGAGAGCTAGCGGAAAAGAGACGAGGGGAAGTGAAACGGAGAAGGAGAAGGAGAAAGACAGAGCGACGGAGATAAACGGAGAGGGAAAAGAAACAAGCTGGAGGAGAAAAGCAAGAGATTGTTGTAATATATTAAATCAGCATGCTAATACATTACCAGTCTGTCAGCGGCTTTAGCGGTAGACATTAGCGGCTAATCACAAGGATATTCAGGCTAATCTTAACACAGTGAAATAAACCTCGATGATAAATGACACGTTTGGGTGTTTATTCCAGAAGACAAAGTCCCACAGCTGAGCATCAGTTAGCAAAGAAAGTTATTAAATGTTCTGTAGCTTAGCAATGCTACACAGAATAGAAATTTATCACGAATCAAACCTCAATGGTAGACGTTTGATTCGTCGTTTATTCCTCGAAAGGAGTCATTTTTAACTAAAACAACTCCAAATCTCGGTTAGCAAACAGAACTATTAGCATAATCAGAGTTTAGCCATACGCTATTAGCAAACCAGTGATGTAAGAATCTCAGTGAAGTATCATGTGCTGGACATTTGAGTTATTTTCTACTTAGCAAACAAACCCATTAGCGGATTCAGGGATTAGCCGTAATACGTGAACGAAACAGCGATTTGAGAATTACAAATACGTACCATATGCTTAGGTTTCTGTTTACAAATAAATAATTTCCGTTATTTTCTACCAAAGCAACAAACCCAAAGCGTTCTCAGTCTCGCAGCGAACAATGTCAGAAAAACATGAAATCGAAATGTCTAACAATGACAAAAGCGTTATCGTCTGGTAGCTTAGCAGCGCCGTCATTTCTTCATACTATAGGAACAAATGCAAAGCTAAACACCAGTCAGCATTTTTTACAAACTTTTTTTTCGCTCCAAAGAACCGAAGTCCAGCTAGCTCCATAACCCAAGTACGAAGAACGAACCCAAGTTCTTTTCCGACCAAATGAACCAAAAAAGATAAGGGGATACGATGAGATACACTTATTTGTAACAATTACAATTGAATATTCGTTAAATATCAATTAAACAAACACATTAGCAGCCTTGTAGCTTAGCAGTGCTGTATGAGCAATCATATATTTTGACACCTTTTTAATAAAAAGAAGAAATTTCTTTTTACTCAGAAACTGAGTTAGCAAACCAACTGATTAGCGGCTTCGCTGCTTAGCAGAACAACACAGAGTAACATGAGTTAAACCTTATAAACTAAAATTAAAACAACAACAACAACAACAACAACAACAACATTTCCTACCAAAACAAAACAAAAAAAGCCAAAGCTAAACATCAGCTAGCAAACAAACAGATTAGCGGCATCGTAGCCTAGCTCCGCTATATGAATGATATGCTGATACATTAAATTAACTTTAATATATTAAAGTATATTTTATGATACAGTTTGACTCTTATTAATAAAACAGAGTCCCACAGGTAGACATCAGTTAGCAAACGAAGCCATTAGCAGTTTACAGCTTAGCCGCACTTCATGAATAATCGCTAAGTGGCTAAAAACAAAAGATTAGCCTGATTTAGGACAGTGCTTAGCAAAACAATAGCACACTGAGCATGTGTTTAAGGATGAATTATGAAGTCCACTACTAAAGAGCTCACTGTGTGTGTGTGTGTGTGTGTGTGTGTGTGTGTGTGTGTGTGTGTGTTGCACTGCAGCATTTTGCCATTTAGCCTGTGTGTGTGTGGGTGTGTGTAAGAGGCAGCATTATGTCATTTGGCAAGTATATGTAAGTAAATGTGGGTGTTTGTGTAGCGTGTGTGTGTAGCGTGTGTAGTGTGTGTAGCGTGTGTAGTGTGTATAGTGTGTGCGCAGTGTGTGTAGTGTGTGTGTGTGACCTGAGCTCTGCACTCCTATTGTTCGATGATGGAGAGAATCAATGTGCAAACGACACTGAGGGGAACTATTGTGAACGCATGTTTAATAATGGGATAGAGAGAGAGAGAGAGAGAGAGAGAGAGAGAGAGAGAGAGAGATGCTGAATGAGGAAGAGAGGCAGAAAGATGGAGGGAAAGACATAAGGGCAGCACTTCTTGAGATGGAAGGATGGAGAGATGGAAAAGAAAGAGAGAGTTGCACACAAAAGAGCTAAGAGATGAATAGAGACATTGAGAGACATACAAGAGAGACGTAGAGAAAGATAAGACTAGTATTGTGTGTGTGTGTGTGTGTGTGTGTGAGAGAGAGAGAGGGAGAGAGAGAGAGAGAGAGATGGGGAAGTGAAAGAAAAAAGATAGGAAAGGAAGTGTGTGAGAGAGATAAATACATGTATATAGTCATGCCAATAAAGCTTGTTGAGTTGAATTGAATTGAATTGATAGAGTGATAAGGCTAGTGAAAAGAGAGAGAGAGAGAGAGAGAGAGAGAGAGAGAGAGTGTACTTTAATAGAGACCGCAAAGAGAATGGAAAGAGGAAGACAGAGACAGGACACACTGATGGAAGGAATGAGAGAAAGAGTGAGTAGGATAAAGAGATAGATAGAGATCAAGCTAATGCTACTAGAGAGGAGAAGAGAGTCTCTATTTAAGAGAGAGGGATAGAGAGAGTGAGAGAAATGGAAATGAGAGAGGGATAGAGAGAGTAAGAGAAAGGAAAATAAGAGATAGGTAGAGAGAGTGAGAGAAAGGAAAGTAAGAGATAGGTAAAGAGAGTGAGAGGAAAAGAGAGAGGAATAGGGAGAGTGAGAGAGGAAAAAGAGAGACAGAGAGCGAGAGAAAGGAGAGAGGGATAGAGAGAGTGAGAGAAAGGAAATGAGGAGAGGGATAGAGAGAGTGACAAAAAGGCAAATGAGAGAGGGATGGAGAGATTGAGAGAAAGGAGAGAGGGATAGAGAGAGCGAGAGAAAGGAAAAGAGAGAGGGATGGAGAGATTGAGAAAAAGGAAAAGAGGAGAGGGATAGAGTGAGTGAGAGAAAGGAAAAGTGAGAGGGATAGAGTGAGAGAAAGGGAAAGAAGAGAGGGACAGAGAGAGTGAGAGAAATGGAAATATGAGAGGGATAGAGAGTGAGAAAAGGGAAAAAGAGAGCGGGATAGAGAGAGAGGAAAATTAGAGAGGGACAGAGAGAGTGAGAGAAAGGAAAAAGAGAGGGATAGAGAGAGTGAGAGAAATGGAAATGAGAGAGGGATAGAGAGAGTGAGAAAAAGGAAAAGGAGAGAGGGATAGAGAATGAGAACAATAGAGCGAGTGAGTAAAATACAAAAATAGTTAAAGACAAATAGAGAGAGAAATAAAAGAGAGTGAGAGGAAAAAGGTGAATAGAGAGAAAAACACAGAATAACAGAGAGAGAGAGACTGAGGGAGAGAGACGGAGGGAGAGAGACGGAGGGAGAGAGAGAGAGACGGAGGGAGAGAGACGGAGGGAGAGAGAGAGAGAGAGACGGAGGGAGAGAGAAATTTGTCATGTGAGACGTGTGAAACAGAAAAGGCCTAAAATATGCTGCGTATGTAAAACAGCTTCAGTGTGACAAACACACACTCACACACACTCACTCACACACACTCACTCACTCACACACACACACTCACTCACACACTCACACACTCACACACTCACACACTCACACACTCACTCACACACACTCACTCACTCACACACACACACACACTCACTCACTCACACACTCACACACTCACACACACACACACACACACACACACACACACACACACACACACACACACACACAC
>CM075000.1:16806243-16808743 GCA_037576825.1 Pangasius krempfi
CATGACAGAGTGGAACATCAAAGACTAGAACATGACAGAGTGGAACATCAAAGACTAGAACATGACAGAGTGGAACAGAGTGGAACATCAAAGACTAGAACATGACAGAGTGGAACAGAGTGGAACATCAAAGACTAGAACATGACAGAGTGGAACATCAAAGACTAGAACATGACAGAGTGGAACATGACACCCTATTATGTTCCACATATCTAAGTGTGTGTGTGTGTGTGTGTGTGTGTGTGTGTCTGCGAGATAGAGTAAAAGATGTGTGTGTGTGTGTGTGTGTGTGTGTGTGTCTGCGAGATAGAGTAAAAGATGTGTGAATGTGTGTGTGTGTGTGTGTGTGTGTGTGTGTAAGAGTGACTCAGCAGGAGGGTGTGTGTGTGTGTTAAAGAGAGGGGGAGTATGGGAGTTATGTGTGTGTGTGTGTGTGTGTGTGTGTGTGTGTGTGTGTGTGTAGACTCATCACCAGAAGATTTCTCTATTTTTTTCTCTTCACGCCATCATTGCACACTTCCTCTTGAGTGATGATGTCATGCTGTAGAGTGAAAGAATGAGACAGATGGAGGGAGAGATATTTCTCTTTTGCTCTTCAGGATAAAAGACGAATAAAAGGATGAAAGACGCCACATGGCAGTGAACGAGAGAGGCTGGAGAAACGGATAATCAGATTATTTACGGTTTATTCGTTTATTAGGTTCTGAATTTGATTGATGCAATAAAAGCGTTTAATGAAGCGCTGAGACCTTCAACATGAGAGAAGAGATTTATTCAAAACTGATAAATGAGATAAATGAGAATTCTGGTTTCAGAACCACGGACAGCTCCAAGGCTCGCGCTAATGTACACCGAGACACTCACGTTCTGCACTGTTCCACTCTGTCATGTTCTAGTCTTTGATGTTCCACTCTGTTCCACTCTGTCATGTTCTACTCTTTGATGTTCCACTCTGTCATGTTCTACTCTTTGATGTTCCACTCTGTCATGTTCTACTCTTTGATGTTCCACTCTGTCATGTTCTAGTCTTTGATGTTCCACTCTGTCATGTTCTACTCTTTGATGTTCCACTCTGTCATGTTCCACTCTGTCATGTTCTACTCTTTGATGTTCCACTCTGTCATGTTCTACTCTTTGATGTTCCACTCTGTTCCACTCTATCATGTTCTACTCTTTGATGTTCCACTCTGTTCCACTTTGTCATGTTCCACTCTGTCATGTTCTACTCTTTGATGTTCCACTCTGTTCCACTCTGTTCTACTCTTTGATGTTCCACTCTGTTCCACTCTGTCATGTTCTACTCTTTGATGTTCCACTCTGTCATGTTCTACTCTGTCATGTTCTACTCTTTGATGTTCCACTCTGTTCCACTCTGTCATGTTCCAAACTATTATGTTCCTTATTATGTTCCTCCCTGTTATATGGCACTGTGTCCTGTTCCACGCTGTTGGGTTCCCTGTTATTTAATGTTTGAGTGTGTTGTAAAGTATAAGGTGTAGAAGACACCTTATACTGAGTGTGTTTTACATTTATATTGTCGAAAACAAGCAGAATGATGGAAATGACGTAAAGGTCATGGGTCACACACCCAGTGCTCCTGAACAATAAACTCCTGAACCGACTCTGAGCTCCAGCTGACTCTCTGAATCAGCCTTCACTTCTCCCAGAATAAAACCAACTCTTTTTACTAACTTTTTCCCGACAGCGTACCTCTGACTTCTCACCAAGATTTCCTTCCCGATTTCCCTGATCAGCCTCTCATTAATTTTCCCTCCATTTCTCTCCGTCTCTCATCATGGAGTTAATTACCGAATGCACCTCAACATCACGCCAGCTTGATCCTGCCTCACAGCTCTGCTTAAAGAATGCCTGGCTAATGGCTCTTCTCCTGCTTCTCACTTCAATCAGTGCAGCTCTGCCTCGGGTGCCTTACCGCCTCAGAAGATCTCAGAAGCGCCGCAGTCGCACTCGTTCTACACAAACCCGCTTTACGCCGAAATATCTTACCATTTTGTGGCTAAAATGGTGGAAAGAGATGTTGCCTGTGTAACAAAACATAACCTTCACAGCACCGTATTTATCAACTGACTGTAAAAAATATTCAAAATCCGATTTGATTGGTCAACCTGAGTCACATGTCCAGAAATCCGCAAATATAAACGACAAACGTGGTTTTAATCTGGTTCGAAAATAAAAGTTCAAAGTTGATTATTTTCCTATAACGGCACGTCCGCACGTGTTTTATTCCTCTTATACCACAGCGATTTTCCTACGATAATATATTTTTATTTATTAAATAACAACGTCACGCTTTTTTATTTATTCATAGTTCCACTTAACGTTCATGAAACAAGTTAGTTCCTGTTCTCACTTACGTTATAGCAGCTCTAAATAGTCGTCACTGTTTAACGTTACGGCTTTACCCCTGGCTGTTACAAAGCCCCGACACTGGAGACTCCTTCCATACATGTCAAATAAACGTCCACATATTTTTTAAAAT
>CM075000.1:16813743-16816243 GCA_037576825.1 Pangasius krempfi
AGAAAGAAAGGTTTGTAAAAAAAAAAACGATTGTAAAATTTTCTGTTTGATTTTTTTTCTTTTCACTCCATCGCTGAGTCGTCGGATTCCGTTCTCCATTTCCTGTGGGGTGAAAGCCGGAGGTCTCGCGCTTATAAAACCTTTAAATACTTTCTGGAGTCTGATTTTTATAAATAAATAAAT
The DNA here is from genome assembly GCA_037576825.1 of Pangasius krempfi. Lineage (NCBI taxonomy): Eukaryota > Metazoa > Chordata > Actinopteri > Siluriformes > Pangasiidae > Pangasius > Pangasius krempfi. The sequence goes on from CM075000.1 coordinate 16,813,927, forward strand.
TTGGGTATTTGTGTTAACGGTGTGAACACAGCATCGAATTTTCTCAGCTTTATCAGGATCTAAAGTTTGTGATTGGGGGAAAGGGGCGGAGCTACGCACGAACTCAAGTTGTGATGTCACAACATTTGCTTCAGCCTATCCTGGTCTGGTTTTTGGAAATGTGCTAAATATTATCCGATAATGACACAGAAGTGCAGAACTCATGCGTTAATCTAGCTAACTTCCTAATTAGATCATGGTCAACCTGTAACTACCAATAAACTAGTTTACTAGTGCTTAACTAGCTGGTTAAATATTTTAGCTAAAAATCCCATGATGTTCCTGCTACTTGCTAACAGCGTTAGCTGATCACAGTAGTGGGGTAAAGAAGGAGTGGGCTGGGAAGAGGACATGGTGACATATCGAATTTGCATATTGAATTTGCATATTCATAAATCCATGCATTAGTTATGAGACTAAACGTTCAGGCATGGTCCACAGCCATTTTAAATATTCATCAACAATTGTTTTTAATAGTTTATAATTAAAACACTTTCAGAGGAAATTTTGTTATCCACATGAATAAAAAACAAGAAAAACAGCAATCACAAACATTTTTATAAACCAAAAAAAAAAAAAGAACAAGCCAAATAAACTTGTGTGAATCGTGATCAATTAACACCTAAATGTGTTTTTGAAAATAATACCCGTTCCCACGGGAACACTGTAATTAACAACCATGACAGCGTGTTTCTCATCATCATTATTATTTTCCTTTTCATTTCCCAAAACAGTTTTGAGCTGCTGTAAAAAAATAAATAAATAAATAAATCCACAGCAGGGAAGTGCCATTAATAAACTTCTCTATTCATACTGCCTCTTGACCTGCTGTAGTGACCTTTAACCCCTGACCTTTCAGCACTTTATTTCGGTTCCGTCCAGCGCCACACGTTCACTTCCTGTCGTAGTTAGCGAGCTCGGTGTAACTCCGAGAGACTGTTACGAAAAGAAATTCAAAAAAAAAAAAATTCAAATGTACAGAGTGATGTGGTTAAATTTCACATAACGTTACATTTTAACCGTAAAAACTCTCAACTCACACGTTTAAAAAATTTTACAAAATGAAAAAGAAGACAAAATGAATTAATACGCGATTGAAACCACTGTGTGTCATGCATTTACAGGAAAATAATCAACGATCATACTGTCAGCATCCTCTAACAACACGTCCCCGAGTGTTTTCTTCCTCTTGTACCACAGCGACCTGCCAACAATTACCAGTTTCTATTTATCAGAGAATGACCCTTCATACTTTTTATCCTTTTATAGCTACATTTAATGTTGTGGGACATCTTAGAAAGTTAAAAAGTTACAGCTTTGTCAAAGTTACTGAAAAACTGGAAAAAGCTTAAAATCATCTGTCAAGTTTCAGACTGTTACAAAGTGCTGACACTGGAGACTCCTTCCATACATGTTCAATAACATAAACATCTCCTTACCTCAGGAAAACCTTCTTTAATGAATGAGCTGTTACTGTAGAAATGATAGAAATATAAACCTGTGATTCACACTGAACTGCTGTATAGAAAATTAATTAACACCTTCTGACCAATCAGAATCCAGATTCGGACAGCGCTGTTGCAATAGCGTAGCGTTCGGATTTAAGGAATTATTCTTTGTCCAGACGTGGAATAATAACGTTGAGGCTAACGTAGCTACAAGTAACGGAAGTGTATAGCTTCCAGTTTAGCGTCCACTACATTTAGGGTCTTTTATGTTTGAGGATCTGAAGATCGCCTCTTTATAAAGTAGGCCAGCGTCTTTCAGACGAAGAGCTGCACCTGGGACTAACGTCATCACCGTGCTGCGACCGTGGACTAAATGAATGGAGAACTGGTATATTTTGATGTGGAGCGTGAGAAACGAGGGAGCTGAAAATGAGTAATTGCTCTCCTGCTTACTGTTGTGCCACGACTCCGAGTTTTATTTTGATTCAGAGGATCGTTTGCATCTCATTTGCATATTAGCATACATGAATATCCTTTAGGAAGCATACAATCTCATCCTCTCTCTCTCTCTCTCTCTCTCTCTCTCTCTTTCACTGAGAGTGCTAATTTACATGTGGCCTAATTCTGATACGGATAAAGAAGTGTGATATTCATCACACTTAATGTCCCGGAGAGAGAGACAAAGAGACAAATAGAGGGAGAGAGAGAGAGAGAGAGACGGGATTACACAGAGGAGAGGAATCCCGTGTGATGATGTACCTAAGAATTAATTCTCTTTATTCTGGATTTAAATAAAGATCTACATTATACACATTGTTATTCTGACACTG
>CM075000.1:16863313-16865813 GCA_037576825.1 Pangasius krempfi
GTGTGTGTGTGTGTGTGTGTGTGTGTGTGTGTGTGTGTGTGAGTGTGTGTGTGTGTGTGTGTGTGTGTGTGAGTGTGAGTGTGTGTGTGTGTGTGTGTGTGTGTGTGAGTGTGTGTGTACCTGAATATTCGATGACCTCCTCAGGTGTTTTGCCCTCCACCTCGCGGGCGATGCTGTCTATGTCGTCTCGGCCGTATTTTTCATTCGCTTTGATGAACTGGTTAAAGTCTCGCTTGTTCCAGCTCGTAAAACCCTAAAACACACACACACACACACACACACACACACACACACGAGCATTACAGTGAGTTCTATTGTGTGTGTGTGTGTGTGTGTGTGTGTGTGTATATACACACCTGTGTGAGCAGTCTCTCTTTCTCCTCGGTCTCCTCAGGTGTGAGAGGTTCTGCTTCATCGATCTTCTTCTGTTCCTCCTTCTGCACCTGAGCTGCGTTCGGGATGTCAGAGGCCCTCGGAACCTGCATACACACACACACACACACACACACACACGCACAGACACACGCACAGACACACGCACACACACACACACACACACGCACATTAGTATACATCACACCTGACTACATAGTCACGAAAATGAGTTGTTGCGAATCATTCTCGAACAGGCCACACATTCTAGAACACATCAAGCATTCCAGAACAGGCCAAATATTCTAGAACCCACTAATCATACTAGAAGAGATCAAACGTTCTAGAACTCACCAGGCACTCTAGAACTGGCCAAATATTCTAGAACACAACAATCATTCTAGAACATGCCAATCATTCTCAAACCCATGCAGAACATTATAGATAACAATAACAGAACCGAAATATTATACAAGATTCAGCGTCCTGTGATATTCAACAGCGGGGTGTGTGTGTGTGTGTGTGTGTGTGTCTGTGTGTGTGTGTGTGTGTGTGTGTGTATATATACCTTGTATCCAATGGTCTTCCTGTAATGCAGTATCTCCATCTCCAGCAGCTCAAACAGACGTGGAGGGAAAAACTGAAAATCCTGAATATTAGGCTGCTTAGGAGGACGAGGGGCCTAAAACACACACACACACACACACACACACACACACGCACACACACACGCAGACGCACACGCAGACGCACACACGCACACAGACGCACACATAGACGCAGATAGACACACAATAAATGTACCTACATGTATAGAGAAAATTAAAATAAAATACAACAAGAAGTGTATGCACACGTGTGTGTGTGCGTGTGCGCGCGTGTGTGTGCGTGTGTGTGTGTGCGTGTGTGCGTGTGTGTGTGTGCGTGTGTGCGTGTGTGTGTGTGCGTGTGCGTGTGTGCGTGTGTGTGTGTGCGTGTGTGTGTGTGTGCGTGTGTGTATACCTTTGGAGCTCTGGGCTCGCTGACTCGGAGCGCCTCCCTGAAATAAGCATCCACAGCGTAGTTTGCTTTTCTCTCTCTCTTAGGAGGCTCGATCCACTCCATCATATTCATCTACAACACACACACACACACAACGCACACACACAACGCACACACACAACGCACAAACACACACACACAACACACACGCACGCACAAAGTTTTCTACAAGAGAAGAGGGTCTTTCTCCTTCACATAAAGTACAGTCTCCGCCCCTAATGCCCCTGTAACCAATAGGAGCACAGTCCCCGCCCCTAATGCCCCGTAACCAATAGGAGCACAGTCCCCACCCCTAATGCCCCTGTAACCAATAGGAGCACAGTCCCCGCCCCTAATGCCCCTGTAACCAATAGGAGCACAGTCCCCGCCCCTAATGCCTCACCTTCTGCTTCTCTCTGTAATCCTCTCCCTCGAAGTTGTACAGGCTGGTTTCCGTGGCACCCGTATCCATGGTGAAGTTTCTCAGTGAGCTCTCGCCCAGCTTCTGCATCCTCTCGTTCATCTCCGCTGTCTGGACACCAAAAACAAGCTCATTAGAATATTAGGCCACGCCCATCAAGACAACCCTTATAGTGCTGGGTGCAGAATTTCATCATGGTTTTTCTTGGCTGTATGTTTGAGTTTATCGTATTTAACGTGATGTGTGTTTAACTGTAAACGCTTTGACCTTTTTGGCTCCTCTCTCCAGGATGGTGTCGATGTCCTCGTCCGTCAGCTCGCTGTCTTTGGAGGCGAAGACGTGCGTCGCTCCGTGTCTGATCATCTGCAGCATCTCGTCCTTCCCCAGTTTATTCTGCTGCTCAATTAAACGCCCTGACACACACACACACACACACACACACACACCTTAACATCTGTATTTTTTTTATTTATACGTCTATACGATAAAAGTACTGTTTAATATCGTGTGTAATTTTGCATTATCCGATCAAATTAAGACGTCGAGTGCATCAGTGGCTGACGTTAGCGTTTGTGTGTGTGTGTGTGTATGTGTGTGTGTGTGTGTGTGTGTGTGTGTGTGTGTGTATAAATACCTTGCTGGATGACTATGGAGTCGAGGCGTAGCTTCATCTCCGCTCTCTCGACG